>CM029275.1:35583930-35676215 GCA_016920895.1 Vaccinium myrtillus
GATATTGATTATTGGTCTCATTTTAAAGGTATTGTAAATCTCTAATCACACTAATTTTATGGAAAATAATTTATAATATAAAATAATATAGTATTTTAAAGTTGAAAAACGAAATGAAGATGGTTCTTCATTGAGAGGGATGGTTCTTCAGATTTGAAGAATAAAAAATGGTCCTTCAAATTGAAGAAGAAATATGAAATATGGTTGGAGTAGTGAAATTCTTCAAAATGAAGATTTGAATAAAATAAATAAAGAAATGAAGTGTGGTTGGAGATACTCTTAGAAAAACTATGGATAAGTGTTGAACCCTTCACAAACTATATGGATAACAGGAGTGAGGAAAATAACCGTTGAACAGTGAATCCAGTCCAAACCAATCCAAACCGAATGGTTTGGTTCGGTTTTTTAATAATTTGGTTTGGTCCTGGTTTAAAAAAATTGAAAACCATATTAAATGGTTTGGTTTGTGGATTAACGTTAATGGTTTCGATTCCAAACCATTTTGTACCTTATAATATATATCAAATTAGATTTACATACATAGAATAAACTTTTTCTCAATATTCAATAAATTTCCTAATCAAATGTTTCATTTCACCACCCTTTTCCTTCAAATTCCAAGATTAATGTCCTAAACTTCTGTATACGATAACCTATTTCTATAACTTCAATAGACTAAACATACATAGCTTGGGCATTGTCTTTTTTCTTTTCTTTTTTTGAACTGCGGCCCGGGCTTAGTCAATTGATTTCATAATCTTTTTGTTGGTAACTAATTTTCTAATCTTGTACTATGTTCCATGAACCTATTTCTTCTCTAATCACTGATATTATAATCTTCTATAGTTGGCCGAGGTTATCGAGTTTTGGTGATTTTAAAAGAATTGATTTTTATATAAGTTTTGGCTTAATTTATCTATTCAATCTTAAGTACTTTCTATATGTCATGATGATATCTCAATTTCAAGCAAAATGTGGTTTAAAACCAAAACCAAACCATATTTTAATGGGTGGATTGGTTTGGTTATATGAATTTTATGGGTTGGATTGGTTCTCCAAATTCCTAATGCGTAGGTAGTGATTTGGTTCTTGGTTTACTATAAACCTGGACCAATCCGGTTCATGCTCACCCCAGTATGGAAGAAGGATAAATTACATGTTACCCCCTTGTACTATTAAATTTTCTCATTCAAATACCTTTAAGTATGAAAAATCTTAGAGGGCTAAACGATTCAGTTTTGATCAGGTTTGGCATTTTTTTCAAACAAACTGGACATTTCGATTGTACATATTGCAAACCCAAACCGAACCGAATATGGAGTAAACAGTTTGGTTGACCAAGGAAAATAGTTTCAATAACATTGTTGAATATGAACCAAAGAAAAAAAAAACTACAAAAACTGATTACAAGATTTTATGCCCAAGTAGAGCCTAAATGGTGTACTAAAATCTACAAAATGCAATGCACGATATGAATGATGCTAACAATAAAAAAAAAATTCTATAAAACCTCAACTACTTCAACAAAATAAGTACAGTCATTTACTCAAACCTTTAATATTGATGTTTAATTCAAGCCAGTTAAATGTTAAGATGATTGGCCCCCATTACATTCGAACATACGACTTCAGGATCAACTACTTATTGCTTTTTCATGTCCGCCATCCCCTTGGCATTTTCTCCATTGTTCTAGTTTACTCTGATAGAGAGATATTTTTGTTTAATTTAAAGGCTAAGTCCGGCCTAATAAGTCAAGTGACTTTATTTTATTTTATTTTTTTTGCATTTGTTTGTTTCATGACTTTTTGAAAAACTAATATTTTTTGCACCTTTCAAAATATCTATCTCAAAGAATACAATTGAATAATGCAAAAAAATTAACCATTCATCTTAACAAGAGAAATCTGTGAAATAAAAAATAAAAAAAAAGGACCAAAGTTGAAAAAAGTTTTTTGAAGATGACACTATTTGGTATTTTTAAGTCCTTAGTGAATTTTTTTTCATCCATTTTTATTTTAGACTTCTCTCATTAAGATAAAAGACAAGAAAAATATAGTACTGGACTGCTTCTTAGTAAAAATTTAAGAATCCCCACAAAAGGATTGAAGTAGCAGGTCCCACCCCAACTGGAGGAAATTGAAAAAGCGTCAATATTGTCATTTTGTCCCAAGCAAACATCACTTCCACACAATAGCTAACGAAGGACAGTATGTAAGGCACGTGATATTGATTCACGGGAAAAAGGACAATGACTGTACCGCGTGGGAGACACTGCTGACCACCCAATGGGCAATACGTAGAATTTGCCTTTTTTTAATCTAAAATGTGAATTAACATAAACCTATTTATGTTGTATACTTGTATGCTATTTTTATTTTGGAGTTATTTTTTATTGTTTCCATATTTAAAAGATAAAAAACAAAATGGGCCCCATTTTATAATCTCGGCTAGGGCGTCGAAAATCTCAAGGCCAAGCCTTATTGTGCATGCCTGCCCTTGCATAGATATGGCTCTCTTTGTGGAGAAAAGGTTTCGTTATAGTGTTTGGAATTACTAATTTGGATGACAATTCCGATGACCTACACAATACGACGTTCTAGCTGTTTCTGATTTTGAATATTCCAAACTAACTCCTTACGCTCTACGATTCTTACCTCGACGTGGAGGATGCCAATCCGAAGATCAACTACCGCTAAAACATCTTCAAATGTGCTGACAAACATCTCATGTCTACGCTGGATGGGCACAAACTCATTCTCAAACTTGAATTGTTGATTAGATATAGCTAGATTGATATGTATGCTTGTGCTATGGATATTAATTCAAATCATATATATTACAACGGATAGCGGTTTTTCTCAATCATCATACCACATTTTATCCCTCTCTCTACCTTTTTTCCTCCATCGGCCCACCACACTCAAAATTTGAAACCACATTTCCTCTCTCCCCTTTTCGAAATTTAAACTACACTCTCTCTCACTACGTCCGCTCCTTCCCCTCTCTGAAATTCGAAGGATCATAAAGAATGGGCACGGACACGGGCACGTACGTCGATTGCTCAAGGCACGGGCATGCACTAGTAATAGAACATACTTGAACAAGTTGTGCTTTACGGCCATAACATAGGCAGTTAGCCTAGTAATTATGTAGTAATACTAAGTACTGTGAGGTTGGGGGTTCCAAACCTTTGAAGAGGAGTTTGATATCTATTGTAATTGGTTGGAGTACTAGGGTTATGGTAAAAATAGGTTCTTCTACTACTACTATATATGACAAATAAATAAATAAATAAATAAGCTTTACAGCCCATTTGGATTGTGACAAAGGGTGAGACAAGAAATGGACTTCTTACCATATCGCACCTGAAAAATGGGAAGGATCAAATCAGGAATTTTTTATTTTTGTACTTTTCTTTCTATTTTTCACCAAAATACTCAAACCACGTGAATGATTCGGTGAGAAACTCTAACCATGTCTTTTATAAATATGAAAAATCAACATAATGACAAAAAAAAAAAAAAAAACAAAAAACGGAAGGCATCAAACCATTGCTCTCCCTTCATATATTACATTTTTTTTTAGTTAGAAAGGAGAATTTCCATGTAAAATGCAATTTTTACATTTATTTAGATAAGAAGAAAAAAGTATGGTAAACTAATCACCGTGGAGATTTGTGTTACCCGCAGTGACCTTAATTGTGTGCCCTCTATAATCTTTATTTAGGATCAGAACCGTACAATTTGTCGGGAATGTTGAGTAGATCATTCACGTAAAAAATCAAATTAATTGGATACTCGTAGCCATATGGTCGCATACCATTTATATGGATGACCAATATCGTTTTGAGAATACACTGTAAGATAAATTTGTCTCAATTGTGTGACTATCAATCTCTGATGATTATAATTTTTTGTACCCATAATATGCTCAATATTTCTAAAAAATAAACGGTTTCGATCTCAAATGGAGATTTGAGACTGCCCACAATTAATCACCTTGTTCGGATGGGTTTTGGAAACCCAGTCCCCAATTTAAAGGGACTTGGGGGGCATGCTGTGCACAGCCGTGCTGTGCATGGTGTTGTGCACCCCTCGGCCGTTGGATTGAGTTTTGGACGGCTCGGATGCGTTCGGCAATTTTCCTTTAATTTTGATTTTTTTTTACGGTAAAAAATCAAAACACATCCGAGCCGTCCAAAACACGATCCAACGGTCGAGGGGGTGCACAGCACCATGCACAGCACGGCTGTGCACAGCATGCCCCCCATTTCCAATTTAAAGCAATAGTGGGGCCCTCTGACTCAATGGGGTTTTCTCTCTCCTTCCCATTTCGGGAAAGACACTCCTAGTGCACAAATTGTGCACAAATGAGTCGGTGAGGTCCACTTTAGAGTCTCATACAAATGATCCAAGCCGTTCATCAACTTTAAAATAATTTTTTGAGTCGCTTTGGAAAAATTTAGCTCAATCAAATTTTTATAACTACTTGATCTGATTAGTTAACTTTTATTTAAAATTTCTTCATATTTTTAGGATTCTAAATTTTGAATGAAATTTAAAGGATTGGATCAAATATTTAAAGTTTTTAGATTGAGTTGATTTTCTCGTAGGCTAATCGAAAAATTATTTTAAAGTTGATGAATTGTTTTGATAATTTGTATGGGATTCCGAAGTAGACCCCACCGACTCATTTGTACACAATTTATGCACTAGGAGAGTCTTTCCCGAAATGGGAAGGAGAGAGAAAACCCCATTGGATCAGAGGGCCCCACTGTTGCTTTAAATTGGAGACTGGGTTTCCAAAACCCATCGGAACCAATGTCATTATGATCACTTTGGGCCAATACGGAACCCAAAGTCTCAGCGTGAAGCTTCTACTATCTCGGAGAATCAAGAAATTATCCTCCAAAACCGTTGCTATTCCAACGGCCCAACAGACAAGCAACTCAAATATCTCTCTCTCTCTCTCTCTCTGCTTCGTCTGTCATGCGTTAAAAGTCTAATAGAACATTACTTCTTCTCTCTCCCGATCTTGATGCAATGGCGATCGCTGCAGCGGTGGTTCTCCCATTGGGTCTGCTCTTCCTCCTCTCGGGCCTCGTCGTCAACTTCATTCAGGTTAATTATTCACATTCAAACTGTACCCATTTCATCTCTATGATTCTATCTATCTTTCTGATGAATTTTTAATTTCTCTCGTGATTCTACCGTTTTGTTTCACCATTTTGAATTGTTAGCTAACTAGATATCAGTAATTGTTGCCCCTTTTGGATTTTGTGGGCTCTTTCTGGTTTCCAGACCCACTTTGATGATTGCGATCCTTCCTTTTTTTGAACTCACCGGGAATATCATGCCGGAAATTTATTGTTGTTGGGTATCAATGATCACATGATTGCAAGACATTGGCCTTGTTTGATTCACGGATTGAAATAGATGGAATTAATAATCCTGGGATTGGTAGACTCGGACTACCAATTTTGAAAATTCTTTTTCAGAACAATGCCAATCAGTTTTTTTTTTTCAAAACAATTTAAAAAAAAAAATAAAGTTTCTGAAAAAATATTATTTTTTAGATTTTTTTTGGCAAACATTTTTTTAAATAAAATAAAAAAATTATTAAAAAAATACTCTTTTAGAACAATTCCAATATCATCAGAATATTTTCGAAAACAATCCAACATTTAGTCCTACTCTATCCACCTCCCCCTGGGATTATATAATACCATGGGATAAAGATAATCCCGGGATTAGTGATCCTGAGAGTCATTCGGGAACCAAACGTGGGAACTAAACGTGGGATATCTCAAGAAGTGGTACTGTTAGTCCTATCCTACAAAGTTAATCCGCGAATCAAACGAGGCTGGTAAATGGGTTCCGGTCGAATTTGCCGTGGACACTCGAGAGTAGGAAGGCAACAAGCAAAAGTTGAGCTTCCATTTCTTTGTTAAGATTGAAGCAAAGTTCTTGAAAAAGGGGTAGGTATAGGTATAATGCACGCAGGCCAAGTCAAGTAAAGGACTTTCTTACTTTCCCTTCAAATGAGTCTTAATTTTTAGCAGTTTGAAAGTTTACCTTCTTTTTAAGATAAATGTGTTCAAAAAATTGAAATTTTCAATCAACATGATTTTTGACATAGTTGATGTTTTCGATGAGCTCTAAAAGAAGAACATTTCCAATCATTGAAGTGTGCTTGAGAAGATCCCAGAAAAGCCACAACAGCGGTGGACTAGAGATGAGGTCGTTCCGGAGAATTTTGATTACTTTGGAAATCAATATCTTTAAATTTTTTGAGGAAAAGACTTGTCTTGTTTCTTTAGTGATTGTGGGTGATCCGAATTGTGGAATTGGTATCATGAGAAAACTATTTTTGACTGTCCTAAAACAAATCTTTTAGGATGTGTCTGGGATCTTTGACTTAGGGAAGGATTTGCGGGGATACAAGGTAAGGGAAGGACTTTGTGAAATTCTCTTTTCCTTGGCAAATAAGTCCACGTACAAATTCAAGATCCAAACACAGCTATCTCTGTTTGCTATAATGATTTTTGAAGCCATTCTCGGTTATCATCTTTTATTGTGTTTGACTAGTTTTGAATTCGGGTTTTGGCTAAATTATGTTATTTCTGGTAGTCTGTTATCATTTCTGGTGACCACGGACAAGGTTTGATCTGCGCAAAATAATGCTGACTTTTCTTTCTCCATTCCAAAGCTTGTAGACTATTTGTATTTTGTTCTTATAATATGTTGATGGTTTTCCCATACATGAGAATAAAAAAATACCACTTCAAACAAAATTCCGCGTTTCTTGTGGTTCAGTTTTCCTGAACATGACTTGGAAAAAACTGTAGACTATCTATCGTCTTTTGTCTAGATAGTACTCAGTTTCCTCACAGATCCTGAAGTAAGGAAATACTTTTCGGATTGAGCACTTGATATGCTATATGTATCTCCTTTTATTTTAGGTTCTGAAAAGAGGCAGCATTTGTATTTATTTCAAGGCCTTGGTTTCGCGGTTTTGTGGGATAATTTTCCTAGTTATTATTCAACAATATTTGGCTGTACATTCTGAATATTTAGGGTCCTTCACTCATCATGCCTGAAGAAATGTCAATGGAAAATTACAACAAAAGAAAAAACTTATTGACTTTTCAACTTGAATAGTTTTACTTCTGTTAAAACAGGAACTAGATTTACAATTTATCGGATTAATCGCTTATGTCATGTTTGGTGTTTTCATTTGCACTTTCAGGCAGTTCTTTTCATCCTGGTCCGTCCATTTTCTCTGAGTATGTACAGGAAGATCAACAGAGTAGTGGCAGAATTTTTGTGGCTGGAGCTGGTTTGGCTCTTCGATTGGTGGGCTAACATTAAGGTGTTTGATTTGTTTTCCTTACAAATTTGTCTATAGAGTATGTTGTTTGAGAGACAGAGAGAGAAAAAGTAGTGTATAGGGTGTTAACTAATCCTCACACAAGTCAATGTTATTTATATTACTGTGCATCTCATTACAAGTCTACGATAGGCGATGTGGGACAAACTAACATAAACGTGTTCTAACACTCCCCCTCAAGCTGGAGAATAAATATCAAAAAGTCTCAGCTTGTTACATAGCAACTCTAACCGCGGCTTGAACAATGATTTGGTAAACATGTCGGCCAACTGAGCACCCGTAGATACATATGGAGTAGATATCACACCACCAGTCAGCTTCTCACGTACTAGATAACAATCAACTTCAATATGCTTAGTCCTCTCATGAAATACTGGATTTGAGGCAATGTGAATAGCCGCTTGATTATCACAATACTGAGGCATGGGAAATTGCACACTAAATCCAATCTCTTCAAGAAATGATCGCAGCCACACAACCTCACATGTCGTGTGTGCCATTGCTCTATACTCTGCTTCTGCACTGGACCGGGCTACTACTGTCTGCTTCTTGTTTTTCGAATTAACAAGATTTCCACCAAGAAAGACACAATAACCAGTAGTAGATCTCCTATCAGACGGTCCTCCTGCCCAATTAGAATCAGTGAACGCCTCAACGCGTAAGTGTCCGCTAGCTCGATACAACAAACCCCGTACTGGATGTTGTTTAAGATACTTCACAATTCTAAGAACAACCTCCCAATGTGGATAACGAGGAGCTGACATAAACTGACTCACCAAACTAACTGCAAATGAGATATCCGGACGTGTAATCATGTGATAATTTAACTTACCAACCAACCGGCGATACTGATCAGGATTATGAAGCAACTCCCCCTGGTCCACACACAGTTTGACATTGGGATCCATAGGAGTCTCAACAGGCCTAGCTCCCAACAAACTTGTATCCTCAAGAATATCCAGCACATACTTTCTCTGTGATAAGCTAATACCTTCTTTGGACCGGGCCACTTCAATACCTAAAAAGTACCGAAGTTTTCCCAAATCCTTATTATGGAATTGCTGATGTAAGAAAGTTTTTAGCTCATCAATACCTCGCTGGTCATCACCGGTAATGATAATGTCATCCACATATACAATCAACAATACTTTTCCTTGATCAGATGTGAGGAAAAACACAGAATGGTCAGTCTAACTACGATGCATACCAAATCTCAAAACCGCATCACTAAACTTGCCAAACCAGGCCCTAGGAGACTGCTTGAGGCCATAAAGAGCTTTACGAAGCCGACATACTTGATTACGCTCCCCCTGAGCAACAAACCCAGGTGGTTGCTCCATGTAAACTTCCTCTTGAAGATCCCCATGGAGAAAGGCATTCTTGACATCTAGTTGAAACAACGGCCAACCAAGATTCGCAGTTTGAGAAATAAGAACTCGAACAGAACCAAGTTTAGCAACAGGAGAGAACGTGTCCGAATGATCAACACCATAAGTCTGGGTGTAGCCTTTGGCAATAAGTCAAGCCTTATAGCGCTCAACAGTGCCATCAGGAAGATACTTGACAGTGAATACCCAACGACAGCCAACAGTTGTCTTACCAGCAAGAAGAGGAACCAGTTCCCAAGTACCATTATGATGAAGAGCAGACATCTCATCCTTCATAGCTGTCCGCCACTCAGATACAGATAATGCCTCCTGAACAGACTTAGGAACAAAAACGGAAGAAACCGAGGTAGTAAAAGCTCGAAGGGACGGTGACAAATGATCATAGAAAACAAAATGAGCAATAGGATGGAGAGTGCATGACCGATTACCCTTACGGTGGGCAATAGGAAGATCAAGGTTGTCTAGATCCTGCAACGGAGAAGAAGATGGCGCAGTGGGTGAAGGTGGTGCTGCTGGCTGAGACGGCTTTGGTTGAGGCTCTGGCTGAGATGGCTCTGGCTGAGGCTCTGGCTGAGACGGTGCTGGCCGAGATATAACTGGTGGATTTTTAGGACGACGATGATATACCTGCAAAGGTTTTGGTGAAGGAACGGTACTAGATGGGACAGCTAGAGGACACATATACTCATATGCAGATAAATCATTAGTGGCGACAGAATTCGAATAAAAAGGAAAAGACTCATTAAATGTGACATCAACACACACAAAATGACGACGTAAAGATGGGGAGTAACATTTATACCTTTTCTGAGTTCGAGAGTAACCAAAAAAATGCACTTAATGGACCGCGAGTCCAATTTACTCCGGTCGGGATCAAGAACATGAACATAACATGTATACCCAAAAATCCGAGGGGGTAATAAGTGGAGAGGACTACCGGGAAACAAGACTGTATGGGGTGTCTGACCCCCAAGGACAGTAGAGGGCATACGATTGGTCAAATAGCATGCAGTAAGAACCGCGTCACTCCAGTAAGACTTAGGAACTTTCATTTGAAATAACATGGCACGCATAACTTCTGATAAGTGTCGAATCTTGCGTTCGGAAACCCCATTTTGCTGTGGAGTCCGAGCGCAGGATGACTGATGAATAATCCCATGATCATAAAAAAACTGAGATAAAGTACTATGGAAAAATTCGCGTGCATTAAACATACGAATGCAAGTATTAAACTGAGTCTTTATTTCCATGTAAAATGATTTAAAAATAGTCTTCAACTCAGATCTCTCTTTCATAAGATAAAGGTATGTAATACGAGAGAAATCATCAACAAAAATAACATAATACTGAAAACTAAAAACATTGGGCACATGAATAGGCCCTCAAATGTCTGAATGAACCAACTGAAAAGGATGTGACACATGACGTTCAACCCTAGGATAAAATGACACTCTATGATGTTTACTAAACTCACAGACTTCACAAGATAACTCCTTAAGAGAACTACACGAAGGCACTAGACGCTTCAAATTCTGAAGAGATGGATGACCAAGCCAACAATGTTGTTGATATAAGGGCTCTGATGACTGAAGGGCAACTAGTTGAACACCACCACTAGTTAGGTGATACAGACCACCACGCTCAACACCGGCACCAATCTTCCTCCCCGTCTTGAGATCTTGAAATACACAACCACGAGGAAGAAATGTGACTGAACAATTTAAGGATTTTGTAAGTTGACTAATAGACACAAAATTAAAGGGTAAATGAGGAACATGCAACACAGAGTTTAAAGTAAATGACAGAGAGACAAAAACTGAACCCAAACCAGTAACCTCAGTGGTAGAACCATTTGCTAAGGTAACATGAAAGGTTTTATCCATGGACTGACAAGTAGAAAAGAATTTAGAAGTACCAGTCATATGATTAGTAGCACCAGAATCGATAACCCAAGGAGAAGAAAAAGATGATGCAACACAAGCAACGGAGGGACCTGTTTGAGCGAACGTAGCTGTGGAAGAAGAAGTTACAGCAGCAGAAGGCTGAATGGACATAAGACGTTAGTACTCCTCTGCTGAGATAGTCACACTGCTATCGGTAGAATGAGTATACTGCCCAGCATCCTCAGAATGAGCCACTTGATGAGCCTGGGGAAAACCATGAAGATCATAACAATAGTCCACTGTATGATTTGTACCCCGACAATGAGTACATAATCTGGTACTACGACCACGACCAGAACCACTGCGACCAGAACTACCTCCCCCTGACGTGCGACCATGACTATTTCCACCATGACCACTAGACCCAGAATCACCATGACCACCAGAACTGGTACCTGAATCATAACCACCAGAACTTCGACTACCAGAACCACGACCACGACTGCCAAATCCAGAATCACGGCCATTACTCAATCCAAAACCACCAGAAACAACTAAAGCAGAACGATCAGGTGGTGGCTGAGAGACAGAGACAACATATGAGATAGAAGCTTGGCGAAGACGACTAAACACCTCATCTAGAGAAGGCAACTCCCGCTCCCCCAGTATCTGAGACTGAACTGGATCATAAGATGAGGGCAATCCAAATAGAAACCGAGAGACCTCCAAACGCTCACGTTGACGCTCCATAACCTGAGGATCACTCAAGATAGGCTCATAAACCCGGAGTTCCTTACAAGTGCCACGGAATTTGGAGTAGTAGTCCTCCAAGGATCCAGTACCAAGGACAGAGAAAAGAATTGCAGATGGAGATCATATGTACGTCGAAGATTATTGATACCTGAATACATCCTGGCAACCCGATCCCATACTTGTTTGGCAGTATCAAGGTAGAACAGAGGGCCACTAATATGAGGTTCCATAACATTCCATATCTCAACACGAATATGACAATCCTCAGCCTCCCAGTCACTATACGTGTATCCTCTTTCTTGGGAGGATCATCTGTCAAATAACGAAACTTTCGCTCGCCCATATAATAAACCTTGACAGCACGAGACCAAATAGCATAATTGTTGTCATTCAAAATAATGGAGGTAATGAAATCCTTCTCACGACGCCGAGAAGAGCTAGAAGAACTACCAATAATAATAGAACCAGAATTAGGGACAGACGCAGACTTCTCTTCAGACATAACTACCAACTGTTAAGTTATATTGTGAGGGTCTATGTGTGATGTTTATATTACTTAGGGGTAGTATAGTCTTTGTTGTTTTCCTATCTTAATACATAACGTTGTATAGCACCTTTGACAGTAATGAGAAAAATGTTCGATCCCCTCTCTCTCTCTGGAACTCTGGAACTGAACATGGTATCAGAGCATGAGATCATCTCATCGATCCTTGCTTGGGCTTTGTAGAGAGAGACGATCGTGACTCGCTGTTGCTCGACCTCCATAGTCGATTGTGTGAGGAGATCTCACGCTGTTCTTGGTCGAAATCACTGCACGACTGTCGTACAGTACTGGGTCTTGCTCGAATCTCACTGGGTCTTGCTCGGAATCTCTACTCGACTGCCGACGACTACTGGATGAGCTCAGGCGACTGCCGACGGGCACTGTAGCTGCTCCGGCGAGCACTGTAGACGTCCGGCGACCCTCTATCAGCACTGTACGACCTTTGGTAAGCCTGTTCCGACTTGTGTTTGTCTCCGGTTGTCTTCAAAATCAACTGGGTTGTCTCGGTTAGGCCTCTAGAACACTAGACAGTGATTGGGTGAGTTTTTCCTGTGCTTGATAGCCACTGGGTTATCTGAACCAGGACTTATTCTTGATCGACAGTCTTTATAATTACTTCACAACACTGTAGTTGACTGTGATTTACCAGGGACTACTGGGTTGTGATTGATTTGGCCTCTACAACACCTACAACACTCGTTTTAGGTCTTATAGTTGACTGGGTTTACTCCAGTTGGCTGGATTGACTCTATTTGACCTGATAGTCGACTGGTTGTTCGGTTTCACTGGCTCTCGGTTTGATGTTGGGTTGTTTGGAACCATTTGAAGACGGTTCACTACTGTTTGGACAGTACTGAGTACTTTTCCACACTTTTGGAGTGTTATCCGGTTAGTAGGCTCTCTTTCTTGAGGCATTTTAGCATTTTGTTGCTATTTCGTTGCTGTCTGGCGTCGTCTGTTTTGGTACAATGGAGGCTTCCATAACTGCTCAGGTTGGTGCCCTTTCTGAGGGGGAGTTACAAACTCTCGGGCGCCTCGGCTAGGCTTGACGCTCCATCTATCATAGCTTCTACATCCACTGCCTCTGATTTCTTTGCTCACAAAGAGATATATGCTAATGCTTCTACTTCCACTTCCTTTGCATCTCTTCCATGGATCATAGATTCCGGTGCCACGGATCATATGACAAGTTGTTCATCCTTTTTGATTCCTACTCTACTTGTTACGGTAAGGATAAGGTTAGAGTAGGCGATGGTTCTTTATCCGCTATTTCCGGGAAAGGTTCTATTCATTACTCTCCATCCATTTCTCTTTCTTGATTCTTCATGTTCCCAATTTTTCTACTAACCTTTTATCCGTTAGTAGTCTTACCCAATCCTTGAATTGCTCGTAACATTTTTTCCTACACATTGTGTCTTTCGGGAAGGCTGGATACGGGGAGGATGATTGGCAGTGGTAAAGCTCATGAGGGCCTTTATTTTCTGGAGCCTGCACCTAATCCAGTTTGTCCACCTTTGTCATGTGGTCAAACTCTTGCAGCAGATACTGGTTCTGCTCTTTCCTTGTTACATCAATGGCATCGTAGACTTGGTCATCCATCATTTGGGATTCTTGAAAAATTGTTCCCTAGTTTGGCTAAACAATGTTCTCGGAGTCAATTCCTTTGTGAAGCATGTGAGCTTGCGAAACATAAACGCTCATTTTATGCTCCGGTCAATCAAAGGAGTGATTCGCCATTTATGGTCATTCATTCTGATGTTTGGGGTCCTTCTCCTGTCACATCTCGATCTGGTTATCGCTGGTTTGTCACCTTCATTGATTGTTATTCTCGTGTCACCTGGGTGTATTTGTTAAAGGCAAAAAATGAGGTCTTTTCGTGCTTTAAATCTTTTCATCAAATGGTGCGTACTCAGTTTGATGTTAACGTTAAAGTCCTCCGTAGTGATAATGGGACTGAGTATATCGATGGGGCTTTCCGGGCATACCTTAATGACTTTGGCATCCTTTTTCAGACTTCTTGTGTTGGCACTCCACAACAAAATGGAGTTGCAGAGCGCAAGAATCGCCATCTTGCTGAGGTAGCCCGCTCTCTATTGTTCACAATGCAAGTCCCTAAACATTTTTGGGGCGAAGCTGTCCTTACTGCGGCTTTTCTTATCAACCGCATGCCATCCAGTGTTCTTCAGTTCCAAACTCCTATTAAGTTCCTCTTAGGTTCTCGGGTCTCATCTCTCCCACCCAAAGTCTTTGGTTGTGTGTGTTTTGTTCATGCTCCTAAGCACCCAGGTGGTAAGCTGGATCCCAAAGCCCGCAAGTGTATTTTCCTTGGTTATTCTCCCACTCAGAAGGGTTATAAATGCTATGACCCGCACTCTCGCAAAATGTATGTCTCCATGGATGTCACTTTTTGGGAAACAGAATCCCTTTATCCTTTGTCCAATTCATCTCTTCAGGGGGAGAATGATAGACAGGAAGAGATGTTGACATTTCATACTCCTGAGTCGTGGTCTTATCCTTTACCTTTTCATGGTGAGGGGGAGAAAGAACCTTTACCTGCAGAAGGAGCAAAGCATGATGGTCGGGAAAGACTGGATAGGTCAAATTTGCAGACCTTTTCTCGAAGGAATAAAGGCAAGTCTACATGTGCAGTGCCACTTTGCCAATCTCCATTACCTACTCCAGTTTCGGACTCTCCCGCTGATTCATCTGGTAATGATTCTCTCCCTACTGTTGTTGATAATCTTAATGCTCCTATTGCTCTTAGAAAGGGAGTTAGATCATGCACTCAACATCCCATTTCCCAGTTTGTTTCTTATGACCGTTTATCTCCTTTGCATCGCGCTTTTGTTTCGTCTCTTTCTTCTATATCTATTCCACAGAATTGGCAGGATGCATTCATGATACCTAAGTGGAAAGGAGCTATGGTAGAGGAGATGACGGCTTTGAAAAAGAATGACACTTGGGAGCTAGTATCTCTTCCAAGAGGGAAGAAACCTGTGGGGTGCAAATGGGTGTTCACTGTGAAACACAAAGCTGATGGGACAGTTGAGAGATACAAGGCAAGGCTTGTTGCCAAGGGCTTCACACAAACCTATGGCATTGACTACGAGGAGACGTTTGCCCCTGTAGCGAAGATGAACTCTGTGCGAGTTCTACTCTCTTGTGCTGCCAATTTAAATTGGCCTCTTCACCAGTTTGATGTGAAGAATGCCTTCCTCCATGGTGAATTAGAGGAGGAGGTGTACATGGCCATCCCACCGGGTTTTTCGTCGTCTCAGACCGAGGGGAAGGTGTGCAGATTGAAGAAGGCACTCTATGGCTTAAAGCAATCTCCTAGAGCATGGTTTGACAGGTTTCTCAAAGCCATGTTGAGATTTGGATACAAACAGAGTCATGCTGATCATACTATGTTCATCAAGAGAAGTAATGGTAAGATTGCCATTCTTATTGTTTATGTGGATGACATAATCATGACAGGTGATGATGTGAATGAGATTGCTAGCCTTAAAGCTCTTCTTGCTCAAGAGTTTGAGATTAAAGATTTGGGGTCTATGAAGTACTTCCTTGGAATGGAGGTGGCGAGATCTGACAAAGGCATTTTTATCTCTCAAAGGAAGTACATCCTTGATCTCCTGGAAGAAACTGGTATGTTGGGATGTAAGCCAATCGATTCTCCCATTGAGGCCAACCATCATCTTGGTAGCAATGTGGGGGAGCTTACAGATAAGGAGAGATATCAGAGACTTGTGGGTCGCTTGATATACCTATCTCACACAAGACCAGATATCTCCTATGCTGTGGGGGTTGTGAGCCAGTTCATGCATGAACCTCGTACGAGCCATCTTGATGCCGTTTATCGTATCTTGAGGTATCTTAAATCTGCCCCCGGTAAAGGAGTTTTGTTTTCTAATCATGGTCACTTGAGATTGGAAGCTTTCACCGATGCAGACTGGGCTGGTTCTATTGATGATCGGCGATCTACTTCTGGTTATTGCACCCTCCTTGGAGGGAATTTGATTACGTGGAGGAGTAAGAAGCAGTCCGTGGTGGCTAGATCTAGTGTAGAGGCCGAGTACAGAGCTATGGCTCATGGTGTTTGCGAGCTTTTATGGCTCCAAACCTTATTGCGCGATTTGGGTTTCCCTGATTGTGGTCCTATGCGGCTCTACTGTGATAATAAGGCAGCCATAAACATTGCTCATAATCCTGTCCAACATGATCGAACGAAGCATATCGAAATTGACAGACACTTTATAAAGGAGAAGCTGAGCAACGGTTTGATTTGCATGCCTTTTGTGAGATCTGAAGACCAGTTAGCTGATGTATTTACTAAGGGTCTGAGTAGTAAAAGTTTTCACCCCATTGTGTTCAAGTTGGGTTTGCGAGATATCTTTGCACCAACTTGAGGGGGAGTCTTAAGTTATATTGTGAGGGTCTATGTGTGATGTTTATATTACTTAGGAGTAGTATAGTCTTTGTTGTTTTCCTATCTTAATACATAACGTTGTATAGCACCTTTGACAGTAATGAGAAAAATGTTCGATCCCCTCTCTCTCTCTGGAACTCTGGAACTGAACACCAACCAACCACCAAATAATCACCAATAGATCAAAGATAACCAACTGTCTCGACAAAATTACGATAACCAACTTAGCAACAACAAATACTAGATGAAACCACTGTAAGTCTGCATCTGCTCACATCAAACAACCCAACAAATAGTAACAGAACATACTAATCATACCAGAAACAGCAAGGGGCAGTCCAAGCCACTCATTGATGATAGCCAGAAAATAGAAATCGACAGTAAAGCAACATGCGGTTCAGACAAGTTCGAACATCAACAGAGCATTGGGTATGAATATCGAGCCACTGGGTGAGGGTTTTAAAGGTTTTCGAAGGGTATTAAGGTCATATAGGGTTGAAACAACAAGGTAACAGGGTCGTACTAGGGTTTTCTGGGTTCTATTGGCTTCGATTTTGGATTTATAGGTCGAATAGAGGGTTGATTTTGAGTTTACAGGTCTCGGTTTTGGTTTTTCTAGGGGTTCGAACTTGATCTTGGGTTCTGCAAGGTCTGTTGGTGATTGAAATCAACTGGGTAATCGATTTCGTGGGGTTTTATGGATTGTAGGGATGTCGTTTTAGGTCAATTAGGTCGATTTAGGGCTCGATTGATACTGGGTTTGATCGATTTTAGGGTTTCGAAATCTGGGTTTGATCGATTTTTAGGGTTTTGAAATCTGGGGATGAAGATCGGGTGATGGTGATGACGATGGGTGTAGGTTCAATGACGTCAGTGAGTTGGATTATGGTTTGGATTAGGGACGGCTGGTTATGGTGATAGACAAGGCTGGTTTAGGGTTACGGGTGGCTCTGATCCCATGTTGTTTGAGAGACAGAGAGAGAAAAAGTAGTGTATAGGGTGTTAACTAACCCTCACACAAGTCAATGTTATTTATATTACTGTGCATCTCATTACAAGTCTACAATAGGCGATGTGGGACAAACGAACATAAACGTATTCTAACAGAGTACATTAATGTCACCAGTTATCGTAAGTAAAATGAAAAAATTGACTGGATCCTAATTCTTAGTTTGATATGGTTTAGAACTAACATATGGCAAATTTGCTGTATAATCTTTTTGCTTATTTCAATTTGGACAAATGAGGAAAACACTTTGTCTGTTTGCATGAGATAAATTTTGGGTAGCGCAGAATCAAAGCGAATTCATATTGGTCCTTCCTGTATGTTTTCTTTTAGTGGGAAAACTAAATCGTCCCAATTTCCAAATATGTCCATACATTTGATTCATATAAAACTAAGAAAATGAACTATCGTTATTGTTGTCATCTATGAAATAGAAATCAGTTATTTTGTGGCTTATCAGTATACATGCTCCTTTCCAAACAAGCTTGCTTCAGAATTTGACATTTTAGATGCAATATCTTTGAGTTTGGGCAATTATTATAGGTATTTGTTAATGGTATTTATGAATGTGTGGCAGGTTGAGCTGTTCACAGATACAGAAACTCTTCAATTAATGGGTGAGGATTTGAATTCTCCTTTCTTGACAACCTCCTTTTTTTTCCTTGTAGCTAGAAGTTATGGCATCCTGATGATCATGACTTAATGACATCATGAATGATTTTTTTTCCCAGGTAAAGAACATGCACTTCTCATTTGCAATCACAAAAGCGACATTGACTGGCTTGTTGGGTGGGTCTTAGCTCAGGTAATTGTCTTCGTAATTCTAGTTTCGAAGTCTATCGCACATACGACGGTTACATGCCACGACTTTTATAATTTCTTTTGGTTTTTTGTAAAGTTTCGTAAAATATGTTTTGAGTAGTTTGAAATTCTTCCTGGTGGAAGATATCTTTATGTTAATATCTACCTTTGATGATATACCTACCAGAGTTTGTATATATAACACCACATAGAGTGGAAGTCTTGTTTTGGTTTGAATATTGGTTTGGAATCTATAACAAATTGAGCTTCCCTATCCTGCTGTCTTTCTTGTGTAAATCTGAAATCACAAATTTTATTTACTGTTGCTGAACAACTTATATAGTTTTAACCTGTTACAAAAATGATACTATTGGTTTCATGTGTAACTGCATCGATTTTATCAGGAGTTTTCCTTGTGCATAATTCATAAGCCATTCCTTTATTACACGAGCAATTCCAGAAACACAACAATTTTGATGTGGCACTGCATGATCACCTACCATGCAGTATCATATCAACATGCCCTCCAAATTGTTGTACACATTGGTTTAAATAGATTTTTTCTTATCATGTAAAACTGTCCTTTTTATAAAACTGTTTGGTCCTATTGTTCCACTAGTCATTAGTACTTTCTTCATGTGGATGTTATAACATCCTCGTTATATCACATATAATGAGCCACTTGTTATATCATTTAGTGCTTTAGTTTGTACAACAAGCCACTTGTTTCCTCTCATGGTTGAAATTTAATTTTCCTATTGACAGCGTGCAGGTTGTCTTGGCAGCGCACTGGCTATAATGAAGAAATCATTAAAATATCTCCCTGTGAGTTTTTATGTCACTCGTAATCCTCAATCTTTCAGAGGAAATGATGGGTTCGCGTAAATATAGTTTTTGGTACTGGTCCAAACTTCCCTTATCCTTTAATTAGAGTAAAACTTTCCATTGCTGGCACAAATAGGGGTGCGCAAAGTGGAGCAAACGGGTGTTCAATTCATATTCTAGCTTATGTCATGTCATTTGTTGAATAACATACATGCAATAGAAAGTACGGAAACTTCATGTTTTGAAAAACAATTAAGGAGTTTTTTGGTCCTTTTTTGGGTAATTCAGCTTGAAATTAAAAGGGGTTAAACGAATGTACAGCCTACAAGGGGTGCACCCAAAAGAGGGTGCATGTGGATAAGCAGGGAGCGGCAAAATCTTTTTCATTTATTGTTGCCAATTTAGTACAACAATGTCTGTATTAATATTCCATTGTCCCCTGTTTTATTCTTATGGAGTTGAATGGTTTCTATTGCACATGGATAGAGGAATAATTATACATTTGGTGTATGCAGGTTTTAGGGTGGTCAATGTGGTTTTCTGATTATGTCTTCTTGGAGAGAAATTGGGCCAAAGATGAGGAGACATTGAAGGTAATAGTAAATGCATACATTTTTTCCTTCCTTTCTTTTGGGCGGAATTTGAACTGCATTTGTCACAGGTCATCTTTTGTTTTGTGTTTACAAATTTCTGTTAATGTGTGCTGCAGTCAGGTTTTGAACATCTAAAGGATTTCCCTCTGCCTTTTTGGTTGGCTCTTTTTGTTGAAGGAACTCGTTTTACACAAGCAAAGCTTTTAGCAGCTCAAGAATATGCTGCCTTGGCTGGTTCGCCTGTTCCTAGGAACGTTTTGGTTCCTCGCACCAAGGTTAAAATTTTATTGCATTTTTTTGTTATGTCCTAGTTTTAAGTGAATTTTTTTCTCTTGGCTCGATTACAGGTTAAAACTTAAAAAGGTTTCACACAACCTTATTTTCTTTGTAGTTTCAGCAGCAACAGTACAAATACAAGTTGCATAATTATTCTTTTCCACCATATTCTCTTTTAACAACATAGTTAACCCATTTGGTGTCCCATTTGACATTGTTGGACGAAGGTAAAATTTTGATCATCTTGAAGAAAATCCCCAATAGTCCACCATACCCTGTTAGTAACAAAAGCATTTGGAAAAATGCATGGTGCATTATTTTCAAATGATTGACCCTCCAATTGGCCTTTTTACTTCTTTCAAACCACCATATTGCGTAAGTAATCAAAAAGCATTTGTAAAACATGCAACACGTTATTTTTAAATGGTTAAGTACTCTTATATGTTGGACTTTATATTTCTTTCATGTTTCAACACTTCTAATTTTAAAATTGGCAATTCATGTCTAAGATGCCTACCAAACAATTTTTTAGTGTTTTCATTGGATGTTTTTTCGTTTCTTTCTTTTGTTTATTTTTTCTTCTTTCTTTTTGTTTCTCTCTCGATGTACCCTTCATTGAGTTATCAATAAATTTTGTTGCCGATCAAAAAAAAAAAAAACAATTTTTTAGTGTTTTAGTGCCTAGGCCTAATCTAAAACTTGTGCCCTTAAGTGTAAACAATTAAACAATATTTACAACAACAATCACAATAAGAGAAAGATAAAACAAAAATATAAAGTTCTACTAATCTCATTATATAAGAACACAAACTACAATGTCTTCAAATACATATCATCTCAAGAACGCATGAGTATCACTTGAATATTACCCGTGTTGCATTTTTAGAAGCAAAAGTATCAATTAAACTTGTATAATCCACCTCTTCCACCATGTCATTTTCAATCGATGACATGGACAACCCCTTTAGTCTTTCCAAATGGACTTTTTTTGTTTAGGCCTTTTTTTTAAAATCAGATTGGGCCTTTTTTGTTTTTCCTATTGGGCTATAAAGATCCCTACTCAAGCCTAATAGTAAAAATACGGGAGTGCCCCTTTTTTTTTTGGTTTTTTGGATGCCCATGCCTCTTGGGCCTTGGGTTTGGACCGGCCTTGGGGCCCCAATATCACGAAAAGTGATTGTGGGCTTTCGAGCTGGCCATGGCAAAATCTATAAGCATTTTGAACTTGCCTGACTTAACTATGTGTAATTCCCAGGAATGCCTTCATAAAAGCATAAGTTAAAGTTGAAACAAAGCTTTGTTAAGTTGATTCAGTTTATTGTAGTCGTATAATTATTTTCCTCTTATATCACTTTCAGGGTTTTGTTTCAGCAGTAAACCATATGCGGTCTTTTGTTCCAGCAATTTATGATGCTACAGTGGCCATCCCTAAAAATGAGCCCGAGCCTACATTGTTGAGAATATTAAGGGGCAGATCTTCTGTGGTAAGGCGAGGACTTATGTGAAGTACTTTTAGACCCTCATTTCTAGATATTTTAATATAGTACTTGACAGGATCAATACTTAAAATTGTCATTTTACATTAAACCAATGGTGGAGTCAAATATTTAAGGCTGTCTAACGTTATCACCTTTTTGCGATTTATATAGATCAACATCTAATTGTTGAAAAATAAAATAGATCCATGTTCTGCAATGTAGGATGAAGAAAAAATAACTTTTCCAAGTCACCATAACCCCCCCTCTTTGATTGGTTTTTCAAAAGGATTGGCCCCTCTTAAAGCAATGACACCTCTGAAAGGAACCACTTAGAGAGGTGGGTAATGTCCTTGAAGTGGGTGAACAAAATCAGAATCTGTGATGGGTGTGCACATTTTGGTCACAACTAATAGTTACTGAATCTAATTGATTTACTTTTAGCTGCTAGCATTTGATTAGATGAGTTCATGTATGATGGATTGGTAGCGCACACTACCGGAATAACTAAAACAATATTACTGCATTTGAGTCATAGGATATCTCAATAACTAGTTGAATTTAGGAATCCTTACTAACCTGTATAATAATTTGAAACAAGAAGATCTACCCCTCTGCAGAAGCATGTTTCTAGGCATGTGGTCCTTTATTGCTGGTGTACTGTAACCGACAAGCATACTTAGTTTGATGCATCGTTGGGATTTGACTTAAACTATTTACTTTCAAGTTTATGAAAATTTTATTTTCCCCATTAACAAAAGGAAAAATAACTTTGGTTTATTGTAAATGCGAATGTGTCCCATTTTTGCAGATACACGTCCACATCAAACGACATATTATGGAGGAACTGCCAGAAACAAACAACGGCATTGCACAATGGTGTAAGGACATGTTTGTGGCCAAGGTAGGGATGAGGATATTAATGTTTGTTTGGTGGCCAAAGATAGATGTTAGTAGCGTTTGAGTTGCTAGTTTGGTTTAAATTCTTTAATTGAAGGCAGAGTTGGATGCAAGTTAACAGAAAAGTGAAGACAAGAAACTTCATGAGCTAGTATTTTGCTTTACCGCTAGATATTTTGCTTGTATTATTTGATAGACCTTGAAAGTAATTCGAGGATATTATGCTCCACTCATGTTTGGGGAGTAAAAGTATTTACAAGCATAATCACCGAATTTGGTGACTAAAGAATTTGTCCTTTCATTAAGGCGTTTTTCAGATCAATTTTTTTAATGGAATTTACCAAGCGGAAGGAAAAGGAATGGAAAACTAAAATAATAATTTAGCTTACTCCTTTCGTCATCTTATCTTTTACATTAGCTATTCTTGTCCCTTAAACCCTCCACAAATCCCTGATCTAGTTTGAGTGCTTTAGACTGAGTTTATGTATGAACCAAAAGAATGTTCCATCTTTGGTATAACAAATTAATAGATCAGCATGAAATTCCCTTATTGTCTCTTCCATCCAATTTTGTCAGTCAATTTGTGGTAAAGGCACATTTGACGCTTCATTTTGAATTTATAGGACGCTTTATTAGAGCAACATCTTGTCAGGGACACATTTGGAGACAAAGATTGTCAAGATATTGGTCGGCCAAAAAAGTCTTTAGTTGTAAGAGATCCTTCTTATGCTTTACACTACCTAAATAGAATTTCCCCCCATCTTTTTGCCTCCTTGTTTTTTCTTATTCATATTGTAACTTTTGTTGCAACAGGTTGTTATCGCTTGGTCATGTCTTCTTCTATATGGCAGCATCAAATTTTTCGAATGGTTTTCCATCCTGCCTTCATGGGAAGTATTCACACTTTGTGCAACTTTTCTGGCAATTGTCATGATCATTATGCAGATTCTAATTGTATTTTCTCAGTCGGAACATTCTACTCCTCCACCCGTGGTATCACCACCAAACACATTGATGGATAATCTGCTTCAATAAGCCAACTTATCATTCATTGAATTCAATTAGTTTCACCCCAATTTTGCTTTTGGAGAAGTGTGGATCCATATTTTACGATCAGATAACTACCAAAAGTATACCGTACATTCATTGAAAGCATGTTAACTTCTTGTTGGAAAGTATTTGTTGAACTTTGTATCCCTAGGTTATTGTCTTTGAGCTTTTTATGACTTGTACTCATTTGAGTTACCACATTTACTATGCTGATTGGCAACTCCAAGTGTGTATGTCTTTCCATTCTTTAGGCTATACTCGATTGTGTGTTTGTCAAGGAACTTGTAGATGAGAATGAAAAGATACGAAGATGAAGTGAAAAAGTTACATATGTTTCAAAAATTCATGATTGAAACAATCTTATAACATCTCTAGTAACTGAATTGCCAATTCGCAGACTTCTCCAAAAGTGTTTTGTGCAGGTTCTATGCAATTAGTGATTATTCACGTGCAATTGAATAATACTACCACCCTTGGGCTTGCCCCAAGAGGGGGAAAGGCTTTGCCTAGATTTGGACAGGGTTCAACTCCTCTCCACGGCTGTACCAAGATTTACGTAGCGGGTCAGGGCGGTGGTTTGTTTTGGGTCACTAGGAGGTTTTGCATATGGGTGGATCCATTTAGTGACCCTACTGTGGGGTGGTTCTTTCGTCACCGAAAAAGAACACAGAATGACCTTGTTCGGTTTGGTCTTCAGAACCAGGTCCTGTTTTTTTTTCTAGCAGGGCCCTCTGACTTTATGCCATTTTCTCTCTCATTCCCCTTTTAGGAGATACTGCACAAATTGTGCACAAATAGGTCGGTGGGGTCCACTTCGGAGTCTCATACAAATTGATCCAAGCCATACATCAACTTTAAAATAATTTTTCGGTTGGCCTACGAGAAAATCAGCTCAATCTAAACACTTTAAATATTTGATCCAATGTTTCAATTTTCATTCAAAATTTAGAATCCTGAATTCTGAAGAAATTTGAAGTAAAAAATAACTAATCGGATCAAGTAGTTATAAAAATCTGATTGAGCTAACTTTTTTCGAAGATGATTGAAAAATTATTTAAAGTTTTTAGATTGAGATGATTTTCTCGTAGGCCAACCGAAAAATTATTTTAAAGTTGATGAACGGCTTGGATAATTTTTATGGGACTCCAAAGTGGACTCACCGACTCATTTGTGCACAATTTGTGTACTAAGATGGTGTCTCCTAAAATGGGAAGGAGAGAGAAAATGGCATAAAGTCAGAGGGCTCCACTTGAAAAAAAAGCAAGACCTAGTTTTGAATACCAAACCGAACAAGGTCAATAATAGTTCAAATGGAATGGTTAAAATTATTAGGGTTCTAGCGCACCTGTCACGACCCTAACCCGTCCCTATAGGTTCCGGTCACAACAGAGCGCCGGTGAAACTATCACCAAGGCCTCTTCATACATATAACACCTCATAATCGTAAAATTAAGAGGGGCCATAGTGCGCAATCAACGAAAGCCGGATTAATAATGTTTACCTTACCAACTAGTTCCATTTGCAAGGAATTGCAAACCCTTGATAATACACCTCAGAGTTGTGCGTAATTAACATATAATAAGCATTCCTATAATTACAAGAACATAGCAGCTTGGTTACCACCTTCCCTATAACCAACATAAAATCAAATCCTCCTATGAGCTGTCAGTCCACATTAAGGGTGACACACTGCCCAATCCTTCACATCCTGAAAGAGGTGAAATATTTTCATAAGCCGAAGCTCGTATGAATAACCAATACATAAGTTACACGCTTTCCATGGTATTCTCAAAGTACATTTTCAAAGAGATTAATTCAAGCTTATCATATTCCCAAAAGCATTCATAATTCACAAATCGATTTATAATGCACATCCCTCTGCAATTCACATCGTTTCACCAGGCATCCCTGGTGTGGATAAGCTAGACGTCTATCGCATGATCCCACAATAAACACAAACACATCTTGCTAGCCTTTTAGCACTGTCCCCTAGCAACCTGGGACGTAAGGGATGCCATTAATCGATAACAAAATGTGTTCACCTTCCATTTAATAACCATGGAGTTCATATCATTGATCAAAACACACAATAAAGCATATCATTTATATTGGAGTGCAAAACACTTATAAAACCATGTAATTTAGGTATTGAGTCACTCACCTCAACCCACGCAATCACCCGGACCTCCTATAACCAATGAACCATGAAAATATGATTAGGAGATGCCAATTGAGTGTAAGTGTGCCTAAGATGAACTCCTAGAGGTGTGCAAAGCCAGACTTGAAGTACACAGAAAAATCGGGTTTTTCCCGGCTGCTACCAGTATTACTAAACCTTAAAACCCTTCTTCCATGGATACAATCAACTCAATTAAAAAATAAGTAACTAGCCCTGAGATTTGAATGCTGAAAAACATGAAATTCAACTACCTGAGGCATGGAGTTATACCTGTTTAAGCTTCGGTCATAGGCTCAACTATACAAAAAAAAAAAAAAAACCCTTGATTTTCCATATTTCTCCCTTCCTTTCTTCTTCTTCTTCTTCTTCTACATTTTTCTTCGGTCTCTCTCTCTCCCACAAACGGTGGAAGTGATAGGGATGAGGAGGATAAAGTTAAAACTTCTGGGTTTTATCAGACTACCCAAGGCAATTCATACGGTGTAGGCATGTCCACATGTTCCCCTCATGTTCCAAACTAGACTACCAATGATATAAAGCCAGACACACACAAGATCAGTACACCATTTAATCACACCCATGAGTCCAATAAATCACATAATTAGCTATAACCCAATACGTACTCAAATTGAAAGAATAATTAAGGGTCGGGGTATTACAACACCAATATTCCTACATGGAATTGGATGTACAGAGATGGTATATCCATTTTCCTAGCTATGGTTGGATTTATGTGTCACAAAATTAGACAACACATGCCTCAAACACAAACACAAAGAGACATGATATTTACATGGTTCGACAAATCACCTAGTGCAGCATATTCTATTCTTTGGAGGAGAATACAATTCACTCACCCTAATTCCACTTTATTGTTTCTCTCTCTAATACCTTAACAATATCAAATTGCAAATAGGGGGGAAGAGCTAGTATAAAGGAAGAGAATTATTTCTTGGATTCTTCTTCATTTATGGATCAAATTTCCCGAAGCTCCTATTGTCAAACTTGTGGGATGATGGAGATTTGAAGCCAATTGCAAATTTCTCCTTTGACTAAACCCCCCAATTGTGAAACATGTCAAGCCAAACCAAGTTTTGTACTCAAGTTTGGGTTTGAGCTTGGGTCATTTTTAAACAAGCTGTGTCACGCCCTGCTTTTTAACAAATCAAATATCATAAATATCCACGTGGCACAAGTCAAAAGTCAACAACTCTCCATTGGAAAGTCTAAGTCCAAGTTCCTTTACATACTTGATCCAAGTCAACAATTCTCTAGGAGGCACTACATCGTACCCGGATGCATGAATACCCAAAATACAAGTTTAGAGTTATTACATAAGTCCAAATTGTTAGAAGATTGAATAACCAAAAGTTAAATTGTCATTTATCAAAATACAGAACTTGAGATGGAAAAATATCTTCATGCATGCATAAGCTTCACATAATGCATCACTCCACAAGCATCCGATCTCATGCTCCATGCTGTGTACCTGGGAAAGATAGGGTGAGCTCACTAGCTCGTAGGGAAAACCATACTACAACCGCTAGACATGTAAATATGATGAGTGCACATGATGTGGTTTGCCAAGATATATAAGACATGCTCCAAGGAACACAACGGAAGCTAAAACAAGGGATACGTGTCCAAGAAGTACCCACGTGTCCAAAGTGATATCAAGTGTCCAAAAAGATTTCAAGGTGTCCCAGAGTACCCATTAGTTCATTAAGTTTGTCAAAATCTTCAACAAGTATCACACGTGTCCAAAACCGTGTCCAAGTATCCATTGTTACCAAAATACCATATGTACCTCAAAACATTTTCATTTCCAAGTACTCAACACCACCTAAGTTTTCATATTTATTTCACCAAAACTACCCAAGTTACTCACGCAAGTTTAAAACCAAGTCCACAAGTCGAGTTTCGACAAAACACCATAGATAGTCCAAAATCTCATTTCCCGTTTCTTTCATTGAAGAAAACCATCATTTTCATTAAAACTAGGGATTTAATCCCTCTGCCGGGTTCCATAGGCCCCGCGTGCCTCTGTCGAGTTCTGTAGGCCCCGCGTGCCTCTGCCGGGTTCCATAGGCCCCGCATGCCTCTGCTGGGTTCCTTAGGCCCCGCGTGCGTTTATCAAAAATTTTACCAAATGATGGCATTGGTTTAAAACACCTCATTATCACAAACATTTCATTAAAACTTTCATAACAAATCCATTTCTCCATTTCTCCATTTCATTTCACCAAAGCATCCCCTTTTTGATAAAATGAGTTACACGCACACTCACACACGCATTTAAAATCCAATAACCTTTCACGCATCGTTAAGTGACATATTTAGTTATGATTTTATAATTCTTGAGTCAAAACATGAATCAAATGATACCAAAGGTCAAATACGAGAAGGAATGGGCAATCGGGGGTCAAACGGACGTCAAAGGGTGGCCGAAAATTACCCAGAAAACAGAGGCAACAACATAGAAACAGGGGCAGCAGCTGCCTTGTCCAGAAAATGGCAGATTTTCACCTCTAAGGTGTGGAATTTCAACCCAAAACACAAATGGGATAGTTTAAGCTCAAAGTAGAGATGCTAGGCAACAATTAAACATGGAGGGAGGTCAATTCCACTCCCAATTTCATCAATCAACAATCAATTTCGTAGATCACAAAATTAAAGTGAGAAAAACCCACACAAAGAGGGAAAACATGAATTTCAAGGAAATTGAAGCCAAGAACAAGATATGTTCAACATATCACAAGTATATAACTAGAGGAGGTAGTACTTGTTTCCCTACCTCAAGGTTTTGCTTGAAAATGGAAGAAGAATGGAACCCTAGGTGTTGACAGGGCCGGGCCAAGGGTTGAAAGTGCCCAAGGCCTAACGTAAAAATTGTGCCCTTAAGAGTTAAGAGTACGACACTTAAATAAATTTTCCAGCAACAATCGCAATACGATTATACATACTTTTATACACATTTCAACACATGTTTTAAACCTTAAACCCACTAGGCTTATTTTAGCATTTTCCCTAAAATAACACTACTAAGAACAATTGTTGAAAGTAAAAATTTGCATAATATACTCACTATGTCCCCATAAAAAATTGAATCCACAAAAGGGTGGGAGTATTTATAAACGTGCAACTTCAACCCATCTAGAAAAGTACACGGAATTAATATACAAACCTGGAAAACAGGGATGCTTAGGTTTTCGTAGTAGATGGGGCAATCGAGCAAGTATGTATCAGTTAGGGTTAGAAAATTCGAAGAGGAACCACTGGGTTTAGTGGAACAACCGAACACCTTCAATGGTGATGCCTCTTCTTCCTGTTCTTCGTCTTTCACAACAGTAGAAGTAGTCCTCCGTCTCTTGGTACCTTGATTGGAACACAATATTGCCAAGTCTTTTTGCCAAAGAAAAAGGGGTTGGTTTTTTCCTTCAGTCCCACATCGGGAAATGAAGAAACAGAAGAGGTAAGAGAAGGACATAAAAGGGGATGAAGGACGAGAAGGTTTAATGTACGTTGGGCCTTTACTGGAATGGGCCTTTTATTTGTTGTATTATTACATTTTGGGCTTTTAAAAGACTCCTACCTAGCCCAAAAATTAAATTTATTGGAGTGCCCCTTTTTTTGGGGGGTTTTTTCAGGTGCCCTAGGCCCAGGCCTTGTGGGCCTTGCCTTTGGGCTGGCCCTAGGTGTTGAAACCTCAAAATCCCGAAGTTGGAGCTCTCGGTGCGAATCCAAGGTGATCCGAGCTCCCCACGGTGCGTAGAACACGAAAATGGCCTTGGTTCTTGAAGTGGTTGCGTGAGGAGGGCAAGATTTGAGCTTGGAGTGAGCAACAATGGAGGAGAGAGAGGAGAGAGAGAGAGAGGCCGATCTGGTGGAGAGGAAGGAGAGAGTGTAATGTTTTAATTTTTGCAAATCTTCCCCCACACACTACTAATATGATTCACTTATTACACTACACACCCAAATGTGACTTGTGTATATAATATGTGACCACAATACTTATTTTCATAAACCAAACTTAAGTAAAGACTGTCTTTACTTTAATTTATTTATGAAAATAAGGAAGTACCCCCCATTTGGAAACAATGGCATTTCCAGAATTTTGAAATTCTAATCACATCAAAATCTCATCCCCCCACTTTTAGTTCAAAACCGAAAAACGACACATTTTTCTCCGAAGAAAATGGGTGAAAGATGACTTTGCTGTACTAAAAAATAACTTCCGATTATTCTGTTGTGATTAGAAAAATTCAAGGAACAATTACCGGGACTTTTTATCGACCAAATCGAAACTTCTCCAAAAAGTGATTTTTCAAAAAGTAATTAAATTTTCTGGATCTTTACAAGCTGAGGCCGGTTAATTAATTTACTAAATGAGCCTCTATAAAAGAGCCAACCTAGACTGGAATTGGACATACACTGCCGATTACCGAGCCGAGCCTCAAGATGCTCGTAAGCAGCTCAATTCATTTGCAGCCCTATTTTCCTCCCCAAAAAATTTGTTGGTTCCCTTAGGTCCTTCATCTCAAACTCATGACTCAAATGGACCTTTAACTGATTTATCTTTACCTTGCTTTTACATGCTACTAGAATGTCAACATATAAAACAAAGTACATGAAACCATCTGCCAGTTTTTCGAAAATACAGACAGTGGTCAAAATTACTACGTGTACTTTTGATCAATCATGCACTGGTCAACATGATTGTACCAATGTCGAGGCGACTGCTTCAAACTATAGTGAGACTTCTTCAAATGAAATATTTCTTTCTTTCCCAACTTCTTTGAAACCATCAACCTGAGACATAAAGATCTCCTCCTTTGAACCACCGTGCGGGAATGCCGTCTTCACACAAAGCTGAGCAAAATGCGAATTCATGAATGCATCACAACTGGGAGAATACTTTATTGTAATTGATTTCCTCATTTTGTGCATAGCCTTTGGCAACCAATCTGACTTTAAATCACACCCCATCTTTGGCGGCTTGGCAATCCTTCTTGGTGAAAACCCCCTCTATAACAATCCAGATTTTTGAAACATTAATTAAATACTAAAAAGACATTTCCAAATGATTTCATTTGAAAAGATGATAAAATTCCAAAAGTCTTGCCAATTTGAATCACATTACAACATTTCAAAATTCAAAAGAAATTTTAGAGAATACCCATACAGTACAAATCTCAAAATATCTAGTTAAAATTACAGAGCAACTAAGGGTAAAAGAATCATCGTTCATCAATTCCTTCTTCGTCATCATGACCTCACAATCCTGGTGTGGTCCTTCTGTTCCGCCTTCGATACCTTGTGTGAGATTACCAGGGCAAGGTAGTACGGTGAACGATTAACGCTCAATAGCTAAACCCTACCCGAACCCATAACATACATGCAACAACATAATATAGAATAATAACATGCATGCAACATAATATAGAATATGATGCAAATATATGATTCTTCTTACTACTCTTTTTGACCTAAGTGAAATCCATAATCTCTCATTGAGTTCGTTCTACCCTATAACCACCGGTGTTAGCTCCTCCCAGTGTCATTTAGACTGCTCCTTGCCTATTAAGGTCCCACTTGGAGCTACCAAGTTAGATACCGACCACGCAAGGAAGGAATAAAAATCTCGAGGAGTGCTCAATCCCCAACATGTGACGCAAGCACATTATCGTCAATAATCTCAAACCTATTCTCGCAGCCAATCCCCATTGTGTCTTACCCAGGGTTGCATTTCTCAAACCTTTCCGGGTACCACGGTCATTCTTAACTCCAAAATTTGTGTTTTCATGTGATTCATAAATCCATTAACTTAATCACATGTACATATTACTCTCAAAACCGCATACCACCCATGTACCTAATGTTCAACTACAATATCATGCACTGACAAAATTCACTTAGCAAGCATACTAAAAATCAAAATTTAAAACAATGCATGATGAACTCGAGTGATAATAACGAGGAGTCATGAGGTTCAGCAATGTAACGGGTGAGCAACATTTCATAATTTATAAGCATCATTTAATCATTTACACATAACATTCCTACAAAGTCCACGACACCAAAAATTGTCAATTAACATGCTATCTAGTTAAACGGATCATCGGTTCAGTTGGTTGAGAGGTGGGCCGAACAATGAGCTAATAAATAGATCAGGTCAAAGGTCTGATGGGTGGACCGATCAATGGCCGGTAGGTCGAGTTTTTTCAATGGCGTCTTCACTTGGGTTTTTGGGTGGAAAACTTCATTTTCGACGAGTACCCAAACTCTGGGTCTAATAAATCACTTACTAAAAATTCTAATCTACACATATACAAATGTATTTATATTTAGGGAGGCGGTTTTAACTAGCTTTCTTCCGAAGAAAAAGCGAGGGGTTAAAGAAAAAGGTACGGAGTGAGATAGCGGTTCGGTGGTGACTCGATTGCGACGACATGAACTGATTTTCCTGGGTTATATTCATGGCTGGTTCGGGACTGGATTTTCAGGACAGTGGTTGGGAAAAATAAAAGAAAAAGGTGATGGAAATGGTGGTGACACGAGTGATATAGAGGAGAAAATGGGTGTAAGATTTCAATGCATTCCTCAAAGAAATATCTCTTTCACCTCTGCTGTGTTCATAAAAAATGGAAAGCAATGAAGTGCTGGTTGCATTTTGTAGGAGCTTTAGGTGCTGTCTGATAAAGTTGAAAGATGAAAGCTGAAAACTAAATACTGAAAATTGAATGCTGAATTTGTTAAGCTGATAAGCTGTTTGATATGCACTGAAAAATAAGTTGTTTAATGTGTACAAAGAGCGGAAGTATTAAATTCACTTATTTTCTTACTTTGCATTTTATAAATCCATAATGGAATGCAAAAAATTAATCAATAAATGAAAAAACGTAAGTTATATATATATACACAATATTGACAAGATGGCTCAAAGATGTAGTTGTTGTTAATAGTCACTATGTATTTTGTGATAATGGTGATTATGGTCGCTTGAGGATGGAGTTGTGGAGTGGTGGTTAGGGGGAAAGTGGTGGTGGTAGTGGAATATTGATGTGAGTTGTGGTAGTTGTCGTGGTAGTAGAGTGATGGTGGGAGTAGTTGTGGTGGAGAAGTGATGGTGATGGTGGTGTAATGATGGTGGTAGTTGTGGTGGTAGTGGGGTGGTGGCGGCAATATTGGTGGTATAGTGGTGGTAGTTGTGGCGGGAGTGGCGAAGTGGTGGTGGTGGGGGGTAGACAGCGAAACAGTGTTTGTAGTAGTGGTGGAGTGGTGATGGAAATGACAGAGTAATGGTGGTTCTAGCGGTGGTGGTGGTAGAGTGGTGGAGTGGTGGCATCGAGGCTGAGTGGTGGTTGTGGTAGTGGTAGCGTAGTGGTGGCAATGGTAGTGGTAGTGGGGTGTAGTGGTGGTGGTGGTGGTGGGGTGTAGTGGTGGTGGTGGTAGTGGCAAAGTAGTGGTGGTGACATGATTTGTGGTGGTAATGGTGGTGGAGTGGCAGAGTGGTTGCGGGATGAGGGATGGTAATGATAGTGGTGGTGGTGGAGAGGTGGTAGGAGTGGTAATGGAGGCGGCAAAAGGTTATATGTGGTAATGGTGATGGTAGTAGAGTAATTGTAGTGTCTATAGCATTAGTGATAGTGATAGTGATAGTGATAGTGATAGTGGTGGTGGTGTAGATGGCAGTGATAGTAGAGTTGTGGAGATGGTGGTGGTGGTAAAGTGGTAGCGGTGGCAACGACAATTATAGTAGCGGTTGTGTAAAGCGCAGTGGTGAAGGAGAAAAGGGTTAAATGAAAACACATACAAATTCAGCTACTTAATTTTTATCAACTTTTAAGCTTACATTTTAAGAGGCACTTGATCTCTTAAGTAGTGTAAAATGTAGTTATCGAACCTACTTAATCACTTATTACTTAATTTATTCAGTCCTAAGTGCTGAATCTGTATTATCAAACAAAGCCTTAGATTTTTTTTTTCACAGTACAAAGCCTTATATTGGTAGATGAATTGGTCAATATAAGTCCACGTAGACGAGACGATACAAATAGCTGTGAGGCTTTCAAGGAAAATGAGTTAGGCTAGAAAATCTACACTAGTGCTAAAAGTCTTCATAGGTTATTCATTTAGCATAAATGCATAAAAGAATGTAAAAATATTAGTACACATACTACACATATATACACAATGTATAGTGTCCATACACACAACCCTTACGCACACATACAAAGTTTTATGAGAAGTCATTTAAAAAAATGCAACTACGTGAAATGAAATTATATGAATAAAAAGATTATTCAAAATTTGGACTGTTACGCCCTCCCCTTACAAACAATTGAATTTTGACACTGAGTAGGGGCATAAGCTCCTATGTCAAATTCATGTAAAGAAACTGCATTTCCTCAATGTAAAAAAACTACATTCCTCACTTAGTCTTTTCAATTGACTGATTACTCTCAGTGCATAGTCCATAGATGTTTACGAGAGATTGAGAGAGAGCGCTTACCTGAGAATGGCTACCGGAGAGTTGTCGTGACGAGCCTGGGGGAGTAAGGACGAGCACACAGAGAGAGGTAGAACACGTGAGAGGGTTGAGGTCCGGCGTCAGCATCGGTGCAGGAACGCTTCGTCGGCCTCGGCGGCGGCGGCGTTGGCTCGTCCGGACTGGAGAGAGAGAGAGAGAGAGAGAGAGAGAGAGAGAGAGAGAGAGAGAGAGAGAGAGAGAGAGAGAGAGAGCAATGGCGTTGTTGGGGAAGACGGAGAGGTGTTAGCGTTAAAACGTGAGAGTAGGGTTTTATTAGCTTTTAATCTCAGCCCTCCATCTCAACGGCTGAGATGGAGTGTCAATATGTGTGTGCAAAGTGTGTGTCTATGGATCCTCCCCCATATAATAATAATAATAATAATAATAATAATAAAAAAACTGGTTCGGTTCGGTCGGTTCTTAACACCCTTGAACCGGTTTCCTGGTTCTTCCAACATATCGAACCGGATAAATTTAAAAGGAGTCGAAACTGGCCGGTTCGGTTTGGTTCTCGGGTTTACACTTTCACCCCTATTCACTATGTCATGCACATCAAGCACCCCATCTCATGCTCTTAAGCAGTACCTGAAAACAACAGAGGGTGAGCATTCACTTTACCCAGTAGATGTTTCTTATGCCAAATGTATACATACATAAACAAGATATAAAGAGGATGATGATTAATGCTTTCAAGTCGTTCACAAACAAATTTCAAGACACATAGCTTTATAACAACTACGAGAGTAGTAACTCTTCACATACCCACCTATTCACGACCATTCGATAATAATTTTAAGCTAAAACACCCGTCTTCTTTCATTGCTTCTAATGACTCCATTAATCATGACTTTTAATAACCAACATCAAGGGATTTGGATCCCGTAACCGAGTTTCATGGGCCTCGTTCATCCCTGCTGAGATTCAAGGCCCTTGATACCCCTGCCTACAAACGCACCGAATGGTGGCCCTAGTAACCACAATTTCATTATCATTCATTTACTCAAGCATATTTAATTATCCTCTTTCATGTTCATCAAACATGTCCGTTGACTCATACAAATCAAAATCACGTATCAAACAAGTATTTTATAGCAAGCATCTGTCACATGTTCCAAGTAGTTCACAAGATCCAAATCATTCTACGTATTTATGTATCTTACATGTGTCCACGTATCCCTCATATAAGTAATATCCTGCAAGTACCCACGTATCCAAAAAATACTCCAATCAATGTTCCACCGTGTCCCACAAGTACCCATGTGTCCCTCGAGTATCCAAGTGTCCATGTGTATCCCACACGTGTCCTCGTGTTCCACATCTACTTAACAAGTGTCCCTCCTGCCCCACAAGTATCCGTGTGTTCTACAAGTATTCAACGAGCGTTCCCTGTATTCCATAAGTGTCCACGTGTCCTACAAGTACCCAATGAGTGTCCACAACATTTCCTATTCGATTCGTTCACTAAGTCAACTTCCGAGGTTATAGAAGTAGTCATCCATTCTCCGTGTCATAATTCTCGTGAAACCTTTTCTAGCGACACACGGGTGAGTGGCCCTGGTAACTTACTTTATCTCCATGTCACTTGGCTTCCTATATCATTCGATTTAACTAAGTGTCAATCAAATTATGCCCAACTGTGTCGTGAGTCCTATCGTGCCAAACTATTACGTGTCCACAAGCTTAAACTAAATATCACTTTCTCCACCACACTCTCAATAATGTTTTCAAGTCCAAGTTACATTTTAACAAATCTCTAAGTTCAAATCACATGTGTCACGACAAAAGGTGCAAACGTTTGGTTTAACAAATCCCTAAGTTTAAATCACACGTGTCATGGCAAATGGAGCAAACGAGGACCAAAAGGGCATCAAGGGAGGTTCGGGGTAAGAAAACAACACACAGGGAGCAAACTGTCAAAACCACCCGGTAAACTGCATGGTTCCCTTCTGGACGAAAATTCCAGATAGCACCCCTTCGAACAATTTTTCTGCAGATTTCACAATTTTTGTCCAAACTCACCAAGGCTTGTTCAAACTCAAAAATTTATGGTACTACTCAACTATATAAGGGGAGATAAATTTCAAGATAAACAAAGGAATCAAACAATCTAACCAAAGAATCAACTAAATCTCATATTCCAAATCCTAGAAAGTGGGTTTTCATCAAATCAAGGAACCAAGTTCATATTTGAGATTTAACAAAATATATATATCCACAAACATATAGAAAACATGTAAGAAACCCCTACCTCAAGTGGATCTACACCTTCTCCAAGCCTTGAGCTTAAAATCCTAGCTTTCCAACTTAGAATCCATCCAAAAATCAGCCTCCTCAAGGTTCCCACTCTCTCACCCAAAACCCTTGTAGATCCACACATTATACTTCACAATGTTCATGAAGTTGAGAGAGGGGAGGGGGCCGGCTTGCTTGGGGGAGAAATAATTTTTTCTCTCCTCCTCTTCCTATTTATAGGGTCAAATGCTCTAATTACAGCTCACACCCCTCAATTCTCTAATGTGTTATAAAAAGGTCCAAAACTAAATTATTGCTTGCATTAACCCATTATCTAACTATCAAATGTAATTCCATAAGATTTCCCAATTTTAGTTTGAAAAATTTTACACGAATTTCCGGTTCTTTACACAGGTGTTAACATTCTTTCTCCCCTGCAACATGTTAATTATGTTTTGAGCATCCCCTAAAAGAAACGTAGTCCTTTTCCAAGTTACTGATCACCGATTTTACTGCCAACCTTAAACCCAACGCTTCAACCATCTTTGTCAATGCAACATTAAAAATAGTAATGGCCTCCATAGACACAATCTATCCCAAATCATCACGCACCACAAGGCCTACCCACATTATCAAATGCTCCATCTATGTTAACCTTCAAAGCTCCTTGAATTGGTGGACACCAACAAGCAGTATGTTTGTTTTAGTGCTCTCCACCATTTGTTTCTTCGGTTCGGGCTTCTTCTTATACATCATTTCTTCGGTTCTGGCTTCTTCTTACACATAGACACATGCAAATCATTAAAATCGTCCCGAGCTTTGCCCATAATCTTTGTGTCCCCCCATGTCCTTTTGAACACCAAATCATTCATTGCCTTTCAAATGTGCCAACAAACTATCACTTTAACATTTTTTCTTTTCAACTTTCACATCTCATATTTTGATTAATGTCAATTAAAGATTTATTTCCCTATTTTACATAAGGATCTTGCTAATCTCCACCCTTGGTAGAGGTTACTAGGCATATAATGACAAACAAGTTTAGATATCAATCGCATTTCACAGATATCAATATATTTTTACAAATGTCAATATATACTTTTATTGAATATCAATGCACTTTCTACGCAATTATCCTCTAGAGCAGAGGTTAGCATTTTCATTTACATAACAGTAAAGTTATTATTAATCGAATTATGAAAGGGAACTTGAGTTAAACACGAAAGGACAAAACTCAGACACGTCTTAAACGAAATGGAAAATTTCAAAAAAACCTTGACCTTTTTTCAAAATCATAAATAGGCACCTGATCTTTTTATTTTGCCAAATAAACACCTAGACTATTTTAAAACTCATCAATTTCCCCCTGTCATCAATTTCCGTCAAGAATCAAACGGAATCTATCCCTGAATTACACTTTTTCCCCTTACAATTGACCTAATTCTCAAATTTACCCTTGAAATTTCTTCCCCCAATTTCATCTCTTTTCTCTATCTCTCTCTCCCTAGTCTACACGCACAACCCTACTGAAATTTTTTTCCCCAATTTCATCTCTCTCTCTCTCTCTCTGTAAACCCACTAATCATGCTGACCTCCGAAGAAAACACCCCATCGCCGCCTCAGTCACCCATTTTCCTATTCATCCCCTACGTCTTAACCATTCTTTCACCCGATCCCGACCAACTCCTCTTACCAATTAAACAACTCATAGCATTAGTGATGGTAATCCACGACGCTACCGACGAAAACCCACACAAATCAAACAACAAAACACCTCCACATTTTCTCCTCTCTCTCTCTCTCTCTTATAAAATGCTCTAGAAAAGTAGAAATAATTGTTTTTATAATTGACTAAAGTGCCAACTTACACATATACCTCAACTGTTGAGATGACTGTCAACCTTTTTCTCCAGTGAGTACCAGTTTTAGAATTCCAAATCACTCTGGATCCGGCGCCGCTCCGTCTCAAATCTCTTTACCGGTGGTATTTTCACTGGAAAACTCCCATTTTTTAAAGCCTAATTCACACAACAGTGTTCTAAAAGTCACTAGTCGCTCCCAGGTCGGATGGCTACCGACTAGCAACTAGGGGACTAGTCGGCTAGATTTTTTTTTTTAAAAATATATATTCTCCTTCATCCTTCATAAGTTTTGAGTAAGTAGAATAACATAAGTAGCAAATCATCAAATAAAAACATAGTGGCAACTAAAACCACAACAAGAATCATTAATCCTTAGTGGCAAACCACAACAACAATATACAGTGTGTTAATTTATTGATTTATCCTACAATCTACGGTACATGGAAACTGTTTTTTAATGTTTACTGTTTTTTAATGTATATTCTACAATCTATACGTGGAAACCACAAACCACAAACCTTAGCCTCTCGTATAGTACATCATCCACAGTTTTGAGTTTGACCAAAAAACTCAAAAAAGGTATTAAACAGATACATCCTCCACAGTTTCTGGTGTAGTGTGACTGTGTGATAAACGGAGAGAGAGAGAGAGAGAGAGAGAGAGAGAGAGAGAGAGAGAGAGAGAGAGAGAGAGAGAGAGAGAGAGAGAGAGAGAGAGAGAGAGAGAGAAACTGTACAGTGTACATACACGCACAACTGTACAACGAAAAGAAACATGTTCCTGAGAAGAAGAGAAGAGAAGAAGAGAAGAGAGAGAGCTAACCGATTTGACTGTCGGCGTTCTCCAACAGCAACAATCGGTTTGAAGAGGTGAGAGAACAATTTGGGGATTTAGGGTAAAAAGTTAAAAACATTCAAAACAATTACACTGCAGCCCCAAAAATTTAGCAAATTCTATTTTTTTACCCCAATTTTTTCGATTAGTCGCCGACTTGTCTGATTTTTTTTCGATTCGCGACTTTTTCGATTAGCCGACTTGTCCGATTAGTCGCCGACTTGAGCCCGACTAAGTCGGCCGGCGACTAAATCAATCGATTAGGCCGTAGTCGACTCAGAGAGCCCCCGACCCCGACTAGTCCCGACTTTTAGAACACTGTTACACACCCACATCTGTTACCGAGAAGGCCCATCCTACACCTGTATTTGAGAAGGCCCCCACCACGCGCCACATTTCAAGTCTACCGTCAACTTCAACGGCGACACCTTCAAGAGGCCCAACTTTTGCTCCACCCTCTGCTAGGCTGAGCACGCCGCTGCCGAGGTCGCGCTCAACTCTCTCTCTCTAATCGCGGTTAGAGAGTAATGATGTGAAGTGGGGTCTTAGTGTTTTAGAGGCTTGGAGGAAAATGATGATGAGTGGGTAAGGGAGGGCGTTCAAGTTCTCGATGTGCGGATGGAGGCCGTGGTAGTCGGAGCTGTGAAAAGGGATTTTCACGGAGGTGGATGGCGGAGGAGGGTGGGATTGATTGGCAGAGTTTTTTTTGATGTTGAGTGGGGTGTTGATGAAGATTATGTTGAAACCCTTTTGTTCTAGTTGGAGGGATAAATCTAGGAAAGGGATTATGTGGCCTTGGCCCATGAATGGGAACATTAATGGTTTCCTTATTGCTCTCTACCATGATTTTTTTTTTTTTTGGTTTTGGAGGGAGTGAGAGAACAGGTAGGGGAGGAGGAGGGGGTTTTGAAGATAGATGTGTAAAATTGATAATTGGATCAATTCTAAAAGGGAAAAGTGTGATTGAGGGATGAATTCCATTTGATTCTTAACGGGAGTGAAATTGATGACTTTTAAGATTGTCCAGGTGTTTATTTGACAAAATGAAAAGCTCAAGTGTCTATTTGTGATTTTGAAGAAAGTTCAGGTGCTGTTTTTGAAATTTTACCTAAACAAAGCGGAAACAACGAAAAGTAACCTACTTTTCCGTTCGAGATTTGTCTACCATTTGCTTGCTCGTATGGTCCACAACGAAAACTCCATTTTCGTCACCAGGTCATTGTGCATATACACGTGTATATATAATCCCTATATTTCCACCTTTCCAATCCTCTCTTCTTAACTCACTTATTACCAATTTACACCTTCTGATTCTTCATTTTTCTTTCTTCTTGCACTCGATTGATTACTGGATAGTAATTGTATACCTAAATAACGAGGATGGGTTCGTTGAAGCAAGAACAAGAATTGGAGGCGATAGGTGGTGAAGGAGAATCGAAGCAAGAAGCAATCTTGTACGTTAATGGCGTCCGTCGATTATTGCCTGATGGGTTGGCCCACATGACTCTTCTCGAGTATCTCCGAGGTACCCGAAGAAAAAATGAAATAAAACTCTTTTTGAAATCCAATCAACCGGGTTTTTGTTTGTCTTTTTTTATTCTCGATCAGTCTCAACTGGGTTTTTGTAAATAGATGAATATGTTGAGGGAAACTTGTGAATGAACCTAGTTACAAATGGATATATTGAATTTGTCACGTAAATAAACTTACTAATTACCCAAAAAAAAAAAAAAAACAAAAAAAAACTTACCGATAAATTCATACATTGAATCTAACATCACCGTGAAATACCCTTTGTAGCTCCTCCTCTATGTGGTTGATGAACTTGACAATTAACTACATGTAATGAATTAACATGTTTTTAATTATCCAAATGCATTTTCATGGAACTAGTAGATTTATGATGACAGTTGAACAACCTATGCTGCCCATGATTCGGATCTTCTAAAATTACTAAAAGACCTTGTCTACCAAACTACCATAGGTACTTGTTTTTGGACCAAAAGGGCTTCTTGATGCTCGTGTCACCCATAGCCTTTGGTTTACGCTTCCAAAGCCTATCAGACTTGTTTATGAAAGAAATTGATAATACCTATGAGCGCAGCGGAAACTTGAAATCTTACCTTCAGCCATCATTGTTCAAGTGATAGAACAAAACAGAGAGATCTTCTAACCTAAGACCCACGTAATGAACTACATTGATGGAAACACAGGCTTGTTCTTATTCGGATTAGGCGAGGGACCCTCTGTATGTGGTATTTATAGACAATGTATTTCCTACCATCAAGGAAAATGTGTCTCCAAAAGGCGTCTTTCTCAATAGGCGTGTCTCTTTATTATGTGTCTATTCCTAATGGATATGACTCTTGATGTCTCTTTTCATAATAAGTATTAACTTTTCACATAGGATACATCCTTTCACATAGGATACATGTTTTCATAATAAGACACCTAATAATTGGGCAATTTATTTATCACTTATAACTTCAATTAATAAATAGAAAGTGATGTGTAGGCCACATTTTGTAAATTCTTATAGTTTAATCATTCAATAGCTACTTCACCCCTAATTCTTGAATTTCATAATCAATTCTGTAAACTCTCATTTTGAAGTCTCCTTTATTAATTTTCTTAGCCTAAGTTCTGGTCATATTATTACTCTCTCCCTTATTTTGTAGGTTTCAGGTGATTTTGTTACTGTCAATTTAGTGTAGTCACTCGACCCCCTTTAGTAGCATGATTCTATTACTACTTTTTGATAGCATGTTGTCATTGTGCTTTCCACTTGTGTAATAAAGATATAGGTTTGACGGGGACAAAGCTAGGTTGTGGTGAAGGTGGTTGTGGGGCTTGTACTGTGATGGTTTCTTATTTTGATCAGAACTTGAAGAAATGCATGTAAGGCTCCTTTTCCTGCTTATGTTGGTAGCTGTATGTTTGATTCTCTTCGTCATAGTAGATGTAGTTATTTGTAATCAGCTTTTGGGTATAGGAAAGCTTGAATTTTCTATTTTATCCTGCAATAAGGATTCTAACTTCTACGCATTCTTTTGGACTAATAACTCCTGGAAAATAGTTTTTTTTTAGTGGATTTCCTATGTGGATGCTTGAATAGTGCTTTCACACTGGTCACCAGGGCTTGAGATAAAGCGGAATATTGAACCAAAGGAGTTAAGAGCCCTTAATTTTTGTGCTTCCTCCTTTTGCATATGTGTGAGGGAGGGAGGGAGGGAGGGAGGAAGAGTTGAGTTGAGTTGAGTTGCGCGTGTAAGGAGGATCAGGAAAATGGACTGCACCTTCTTCATTGCATAAAAAAGGAGTTATGGCATTTGGGCTTGGCTACTGGTGAAAATGTGATCACAACATAATGATACGTGAAAAGATGCTGGTGGATATGGCAATTTTAAGGAGCCCCACTTTCATGGAACTTCCTTGATGCATCAAGAATATTTGGAGTTGAGATAAAATCATGTTGAACAACATCATGCAATTGAGAAGGGGAACAAGTGCTTTACTTGCTTGACTTGCGTCGCTTTTCATAGTCTCCATTTCTTCCCTCATCCAGCTCCATTTTGAATTTTGATACAGCCTTGTCACGGAACCTACATATTGAATAGTTTCAAATTTGATTGTACGAAGAACAAACGGCACCTATCCACAAACAATAAACCGGGGTTATACACTACCATTTTTTTCGGTATGTCTAGAAAAAGCCATTTATCTTTGATCCATTAATGCGTTCCACCCACATAAAACTTTCTGTATCCTGGAAATGCTGAGGTCTAATGACACAGCAGAAACACTCCTGGAGCTCTATGCTTTGGCTACCTTGAAGCATCTCTTAACTTGATGGCAGATCTGCTTTCTCTTTGTAATTTCAACTATAGCAACTTTGAAGGATAGGGAAAATATAACAGCAATGATTTTCTGAAAAGGACTCATCAATTTTTATGAGTCGCAAAAATAAGAAGTGTGGATTTAAAGGAAATATCCTGTCTGAAGAACCTCATCAGTTGTTTCATATTGGATAGGGTTTATTTGTTACTTCAAGGGAAACCTAGGGTGTTTGAGTGTATGAGCGAAAATTTATAAAGCTGAAATGCCAAAAAGCTCTATATTCTACCTTTTATAGGTTTTCTTTTCATATTATTGCATGATAAAGGGGGCACGACTTATAAAAAAATTGATGTGTATTGCATCTTTAGCATATGGTAGAGAAAAAAAGGAACATGTATTGCATAATGTTGTAAGTATTACGTGTAGCCTTCTTGTTTTTATTTTGTTTCTCTTTTTTAGGCATTATGCTGTCAATGCTTGCTTGGCTCCTTTGTATTCTGTGGAAGGGATGCATGTAATCACAGTGGAAGGACTTGGGAACCATAGACATGGTCTGCATCCAGTTCAGGTACTGTAGGTACTCCACTGTAACACATTCTTGATAGTAGGCATTTCTCCATTGTGTTTTCAATTTAGGATATTTCCATACACATGCTCATGATAGTGGCCTACTGCAATCACTATTTTGGTGCAACTGAGAGGGTATAAGGCTCTAAAGTATAAATCCCCTTGTGGTCTGTGGTCAAGTGGAGCACTTGGGCTGCAACTCGAGCAGGTGGTTTTTGCCCAAGCCTAGCCCAACCCATCCTATGTAACCAAGCTGCAGGGTGGGAGGGGAGCGAGAGCGGAAGAAAAGCGCAACAGCATTAATTTTTACAAAATTAGAAAGAAACTTCTTGAAAAAGATTGTGCACTTGCCACATGGTCGTAGGTATATGAGTGTGTGCGTTGCTTTTGCTTGTGGTGGGTGCAGAGCTATCAATATTCTACTGCATCAGGTCGTCCAAAATTTGGTGTTAGAGCCGGCCTCCTCGCAGTGCCCTTGTGTGGTCCGCAAGAGTTATGTCATGGGATGTGGGGGATGGGACTTGGGAGCCTCAAATTGTCCTGCATCTTTTGGAGGAAGAGATTTTGGCAATATGCAAGTAGGATCTTGACCATTTAGTACGAGAATTTATCCCGTTTTACCTTAGGGAGAACAAAACAGTACACCTGCCACATGGACCTACATGTATGGACCCTATTTGCACAAAGCGGGATCGGAGGCGGAGGAGCAGAGGATCATTTAAGTTCTTGTTTGGGGGCGCCTGGGAGCTTTTAGTTATAATTTCTGAAAATATGAATTTGTAGTTAAGTAAATACCATAATTCGTAATTTTTGTCCGCAACAAATATTGTTTTAGAGAATACAAGTAAAAGTATTCACTTATTACTTGAGAAAATTTGAGCTAATATTTTGTAGTATCTTACAATTACTTCTTATTTTCTTGTGCTTGGGATCTTTTATTTTGGGATTCGTATGCTTAAGAGGTTCTATTCTAGTCGAAAGCGGGTTCCTCTCTCAATGGGAGCAAGGTTCCTAGGAGAGTTTGACTGGGGAGCGCGGGAGAGAGGTTCTGCGGTAGATTCACCATCCCGATAGGAGGTTTCTGTAGGCTACAACTAAGTTATGGGCGCATTCAATACAGGTGTGGGCACAACGAACATTATCGTACTAGTTTGGTTGGGGTTGTTATGGCCACAAGTAGATAATTTAGTCCTAATATAGCTGCTCTTTCACTGTTTCCGCATGTTAGTACTATTTACTACTAGTCAATGTTTTTTTCCCTTGGTCACTCCTACACCACACGATTACTTCGAATAGTAGTGGATGAAGCATTTGTGCTCTTATATTTTATCTCATATGAGGTTGTTAAAACCTGTGAAGTTTTAGAGAGAAGAAGCAACGTGAAAAATTATGAGGTGTTAGGGCTCCCCCTTCTCATTCCACTATATATATATATACAGAACATATCCTGTGAGGGCTCCCTCACAAAAAAAGTGCGGGAAAACAGTTGTGGACCGTTGGATCCTATGCCCTTCACGCGATCCAACGGCTAACAACTGTTTTCCCGCACTTTTTTGTGAGGGAGCCCTCATAGGAAACTTCTTATATATATATATATATATATATATATATATATATATATATATATATATATATATATATATGATCCCTTCACATCCAAACTCCGCATTTTATTAAGTTACGGACCTCCACTTTCCGGACCAAATTTTGGCGATCGAACCGTTAGATGTGTTTAAAACGTGATTTTAAGGTCCAACGCGAAGATTTGGCAAAATACCGGAAGGGCTTGATCGGGCAGTTTTCACAAAAACGCTATTATAGCGTTTTTGTGAAAAACTGGCCCGATCAAGCCCTTCCGGGTATTTGTTTTTGCCAAATCTTCGCGTTGGACCTTGAAAACACCTTTTAAACACATCTAACGGTTCGGATCGTCGAAATTTGGTCCGGAAAGTCGAAAATACCCCTAGGTCCGTAACTTAATAAGTTAAGGTAGTTTGGATGTGAAGTGGACTGTATATATATATATGGACAAATGTACAAGTACAAGAATACCCCTGGAAAGAATTAAAGCTAACAACTAAATTTGGCCTATCCAGTCTTTCCCGAACATCATGCTCCACTCTTTCTGCAGATAAAGATTGTTTCTCCCCCTCACTATGACAAGGTAGGTAAGACCACGACTCCGGAGTATAATATGTCAACATCTCTTCCTGTCTATCATTCTCCCCCTGAAGAGATGAAGTGGACAGAGGATAAAAGGATTCTGTTTCCCAAAAGGTGACATCCATGGAAACACAGGTTTTGCGAGAGTGTGGGTCATTGCATTTATAACCCTTCTGAGTAGGAGAATAGCCAAGAAAGATGCACTTACGGGCTTTGGGATCAAGTTTACCACCAGGGTGCTTAGGAGCATGGACAAAACACACACAACCAAAAACCTTGGGTGGAAGCGATGAGACCCGAGAACAGTCAGGGAGAAACTTAAGAGGAGTTTGGAAATGAAGAACACTGGATGACATGCGGTTGATAAGAAAAGCTGCAGTAAGGATAGCTTCACCCCAAAAATGTTTAGGAACATTCATGGTAAACAAGAGTGAACGGGCTACCTCAGCAAGAAGACGATTCTTGCTTTCAGCAACTCCATTTTGTTGTGGAGTACCAACACAAGAAGTCTGAAAAAGAATGCCAGAGTCATTCAGATATGCCCGAAAATTCCCATCAATATACTCAGTCCCATTGTCACTACGGAGCACTTTAATGTTAGCATCAAATTGAGTACGCACCATTTTGTGAAAAGATTGAAAGCACGAAAAAACTTCATTTTTTGCCTTAAGTAAGTACACCCAAGTGACACGAGAATGACAATCAATAAAGCTAACAAACCAACGATAGCCTAAAAGAGAGATAACTGGGGAGGAACCCCAAACATCAGAATGAATAACCATAAAAGGAGAATCACTTCTTTGATTAACAGGGGCATAAAATGAGCGTTTGTGTTTGGCAAGTTCACACGCTTCACAGAAAAACTTACTCCTAGTACAGTGCTTAACTAAACTAGGAAAAAGTTTTTCCAAAATCCCAAAAGATGGGTGGCCTAATCTACGGTGCCACTGATGCAGTAAAGGAAGAGTTGAGCCCACATCTGCTTCAAGAGCTTGGCCACATGACATAGGTGGATTGACTGGATTAGGTGCAAACTCCAAAAAGTATAGTCCTCCATAAGCTTTACCACTGCCAATCATTTTCCCCGTATCCAGTTCCTGAAAGACGCAATGAGTAGGAAAAAATGTCACTGAGCAGTTTAAAGAATGAGTAACACTGCTAACAGAGAGAAGATTGGTGGAAAAACTTGGGACATGAAGTACTGAAGAAAGTGACATGGTTGGAGAATAATTTATAGAACCTTTCCCTGAAATCGAAGATAGGAATCCATCCGCTACTCTGACCTTATCCTTACCAGAACATGGAGAATAGGAGTCAAAGAAGGATGAACAACCTGTCATATGATCAATGACACCAGAATCTATTATCCAAGGAAGTGAGGATGAAGCAGTAAAGGCACTAGCCTGAATACCTGTGTGAGCAAAGTGGGAAGAAGTCGTGGAAGTAGAAGCTGTAGTAGATGGAGAGTCAAGTCTCGTCATAAGACGCCTAAGAGTCTGTAGAGTCTGTAACTCCCCCTGAGAAAGAGCACCACCATGAGAACTATCTGAGGCTGAGGGGTGTGACCGACCTCCACTAGAATCCGACAAGGTCTCCACAATAGACTCCGAGACATGTGCATGAGAACTTCGACCACTATCTCGACTACCACCTCGACTACCACCCGTCCTCGAGAGGGACGCCCATGGAGCTTACAGCAAAACTCCCGGGTATGTCGAGTCTTGTGACAATAGTCACACTGAAGCAAATCACGATCAACAGAACTGCTTTTATTCCCAACCTGAGCCTTACCATCCCGTGGAGTAGGAATGGCAACCAGAGCCGAGCGATCGGGAATGGAAACAGGTACCATAGCACTCCGTCGAATCTCCTCCTCCTGAACACAGGCATGTGCCTCTCCTAAAGAGGGAAAAGGAACACGGCCTAATACCTGCACTCAAATTGGATCATACTCCACATCAAGACCCGCCAAGAAATCATAAAGGTGGTCTTTCTCAACCATTTGTTGATATGCAGTGGCATCAGCAGTACAAGCAGGGTGAAAACTCTTATAGTAATCAAGTTGTTGCCACACTCCATTCAAATCTGCATAGTACTTGGCTAAGGACCTATGGTTTTGGTCCAACCCCCGAAGTCTCCTTCTCAAATCAAACACTTGAGCATCATTACCCTTTCGAGAGTAGGTTTGGGCCACAAAAGTCCACACCTTATGTGGAGTGTCAAGGAACAAGTAGTTATGGCTCAGGGTGGGTATCATGGAGTTGAATAGCCAAGTCAGAACTTGAGCATTTTGAGTAGTCCATATCACAAAATCTGGACTAGTAGCTATTGGTGGTGGAACAGGCCCCGTGATGAATTTCAATAGACCATTGGCAGTGATGGCCAAAGTAAAACTCTGAGACCAAAGCAAATAGTTGGAACCATCCAACTTAATAGGGCAAATATTCAAGGGAGCATTAGTTTGAGTCACAAATTGGCTCCCTTCATTCTTCGCACTGCCAGGAGTGTCTTTGGGTGCCTCAATCATATCTCAAATGAAGAAAAAAAATAAAATAAAATAATGCCAGACTGCTAGAAGAACCTCACGAAAATGATGTACCAGGTGGAGACTAGTCCTAAACTTCAAAAAATAGACTGAAAATGTACATAAAAAGCCTCAAAGAATCAAACCCAGTGATTATGTACTCAACCAGTAGGTTCTGAGCACAAAAGGAGGTAGTACAGAGGTCGCCTGAAGTTTTCAAGGGTCGCCGGAGGTCGTACGATCTGCAGTCGTACAGTGATTTCAAGCACAACCCAGTTACGATTGCATAGAGTAGTTGATCTGCACGTGTATGTCAGTCGTCAGAGGTCGTCGAAGGGTTTACGGTGGTCGCCGGAGGTAACACACCAGTATCGAACAAGACCCAGTAGTCTACGACGATGTACAATAGTTCATCACTCGGTTTGTAACAACGTGAGAGAGAAAACAGTTGAACACATGCCTGATTTCTCTCATACGATCGATTATGGAGATCGTTTAATAGAAAGTCACTGTTGTTCTTCCTCTACAAGGCCAGATCTATGAGAACATTGCTCTGATACCATGTGAAGTTGTAGAGAGAAGAAGCAATGTGAAAAATTATGAGGTGTTAGGGCTCCCCCTTCTCATTCCACTATATATATATATATATATATATATATATATATACAATAAACTTCCAATAAGGGACCCTTTTTTTAAAATACCATGCGGACCTGCCATTTTTCAACTTTCCGGACCAAATTTTGACGATCCGATCCGCTCAATGTTTTTAAAATGTGTTTTCAAGGGCCCACGCGGAGAATCTCCGAAAAAAAATACCCGGAAGAGCTTGATCCGAGTAGTTTCCGATAAAAGCGTATATGTATAGTTTTTATCGAAATCGCCGATCAAGCCCTTCCGGTATTTTTTTTTCGGAGATTCTCCGCGTAGGCCCTTGAAAACACATTTTAAAAACATTGAGCGGATCGGATCGTCAAAATTTGGTCCGAAAAGTCGAAAATGCCCCTAGGTCCGCATGGAAAGTTAAATAAGGGTCCCTTATTAGAAGGGGGTCCATATATATATATAGAGTCTTGATCTAACGAGGATCCCTCATTAAAAATTGGTGCGGACCTCCCCCTTTTTCAACTTTCCGGATCAAATTTTGACGATCCGAACCGCTCAATGTTTTTAAAATGCATTTTCCAAGGTCCACGCGGAAAATCTTCAAAAAAATACCGGAAGGGCTTGATCCATGCATTTACCGAAAACTGTAAAAACAGTTTTACAGTTTTCGGTAAATGCATGGATCAAGCCCTTCCGGGTATTTTTTTTTGAAGATTTTCCGCGTGGACCTTGGAGAATGCATTTTAAAAACATTGAGCGGTTCGGATTCGTCAAAATTTGATCCGGAAAGTTGAAAAAGGGGGAATCCCGCACCAAATTTTGGTTAAGGGATCCCTTAGGTGAACATTGTCCTATATATATATATATATATATATATATATATGGACAAATGTACAAGTACAAGAATACCCCTGGAAAGAATTAAAGCTAACAACTAAACCCCTAATTTAACAAAACCTGACCCACTAGCAGCCTTAGATGCCCCTGAACCTTATTAAGTTCCTAGAGCTTATTTTGTTTCATTGTTGTTGAGCCTCATGTAAAATATTTTGGACCTGGAGGTGTTAGAACACAGGGATCGGTGAGTGATAGCTTAGTTGGCTTTGGGAGCGGAAAAAGAGAAGTTATGGTTTTCGTATAAAGCTATTTGACGGAGGAATGCTTGAGCTGGCTTCTGGTATAGTGATTGTTTGCACTTTTTTGTCCGTAGCCACAATTAGCTCAACTTGCACTGTGGGAGGTTATGTTGAAAATGAAAATGGTAGGTGTCTTCTAGAGGCACGGAAGTGTATAGAGCACGAGTCCGTGAGACTCCTTCGAGAATGCTTTTGATCTGGAATCTGGATGTCCTTTTAATGCTTTCTCTAAGGACTACCTATTACACGGTCTTGGGTAGAACTCAACTCCAAAAGCTAGCTTGTGAAGTGAGGATGCCCTCACGCTTATATATTTCATATTACTTTGGTGTCCAGGCGATGTGGGACTTCGCTTCACACTACCAAGGTATGAGTAGGACGGATATTTTGAGTTAGGTCTGTTTCCAATCCTACCCCACCCATACCCCTATCAATTGGGGATTAATTGGTGTACTGCTATTTGTTGTTGTTCTAGCTCTAGCCACTGTGCCGTCAGTACTGTGCTCCTGTGAGTCATGCGACCACAACATCAGTCTTGTGAGACATGGAAGGACCTGGTGGTGCCATATGGGTTGCTGGACCCATGCGATGTAGAATTCTATCATAGAGAAGTGACTACTTGAAGAGGGATCCAAAAGAACTAGGAAAGATGCACCATATGTTTTTCTGCTTCGTAAATTATCACATTTGTGCGGATCCAGTAAGCAACTCCACCTCTTTGCCTTGCATGTTAAATAACGCTGTGGCTAAACTTGGATTTGTCAAGGGAAGGAAAATGAAGCACTTGAAATTTTACTGCTTTGACATGGTTTCCACATCTCTCTCTCTCTGAAATTTATTATGGGAAAGGAACTAGATCAATTAAAAACAGAGCTATTTGAAAATTCTCATGATTAGCAGATTTAGAACCTACGAGATTATCTTCATGAAATTCTTCTTCTGCGGCCATGTTATTCAGAAGATGTGCATCTATTGTGATTTTTAGTTTTACATGGCATATTCTGCTGTCTTTAGTGTTTGTTGTGATATTTTCAACTGCATCTGAATTTTCTGAATGATATGCAGGAATCATTGGCACAATCTCATGGATCACAATGTGGATTTTGCACTCCTGGTTTTATTATGTCAATGTATGCATTATTAAGGTCAAGTCAAACACCGCCTTCTGAAGAACAGATTGAAGAAAGCCTTGCAGGAAATTTGTGCCGGTGCACTGGTTACAGACCAATCATTGATGCATTTCGAGTCTTTGCAAAAACTGACGATCTTCTGTACACCGATGCATCTCTAAATAGTGCTCAAAGGGGTGAGTTTGTTTGCCCTTCTACAGGAAAACTGTGCTCATGTAGTTCCAAGACTGTTTGCAACGAAAGTTCCGTTGAACCAAAATCGGCTTGTGGTGACACGAATGAGCCTTTGCCATATTCTGATATCGATGGAACAAGATACACTAATAAAGAGCTAATTTTTCCTCCAGAGCTGTTACTGAGGAAATCGACGTATCTAAAATTGAATGGATTTGGTGGGATTAAGTGGTACCGGCCCTTACAGCTTCAACATGTTTTGGATTTAAAAGCAAGATACCCAGGTGCAAAGTTGGTGGTAGGTAATACCGAAATAGGAATAGAAATGAGGTTAAAAGGATTTCAGTATCAAGTTTTGGTCTGTGTTGGATTTGTACCTGAACTTAACAAGTTGAACGTAAAGGATGATGGTATGGAAATTGGTGCTGCAGTAAGGTTGTCCGATCTTCTGAATGTTCTAAGAAAGGTAACAAAAGAGAGAGCGCCTCATGAAATTTCATCATGTCAGGCCTTCATTGAACAGATAAAATGGTTTGCTGGTACACAGATAAAAAATGTTGCATCTGTTGGTGGAAACATTTGTACAGCCAGTCCAATATCAGACTTGAACCCTCTTTGGATGGTCACAGGAGCTAAATTTCAAATTATTGATTGCAAAGGAAAAATTAGAACGACAGCGGCAGAAAATTTTTTCCTTGGTTATCGTAAGGTTGATCTGGCGAGTGATGAAATTTTACTGTCCATATTTTTACCTTGGACGAGACCATTTGAATTCGTGAAAGAATTTAAGCAGGCTCATCGAAGGGATGATGATATTGCAATTGTAAATGCTGGATTGCGTGTTTTATTGGAAGAAAAGAATGATGGGTGGGTGGTTTCAGATGCATCGATTGCGTATGGTGGGGTCGCTCCCCTTTCTATTTCTGCTGCGAAAACAAAAGAATTTCTTATTGCAAAGACTTGGAATGAAGAACTTTTGCATGGTGCTTTGAAAGTTTTGGAAAAGGACATTGTGCTAAAGGAAAATGCACCTGGTGGGATGGTGGAGTTTCGGAGATCTTTAACTCTTAGTTTCTTCTTCAAATTTTTCCTATGGGTGTCTCATCAAATGGAAGGGAAGTCATTTTTCACAGAGAAAGTATCATTATCTGATCTATCAGCTGTGCAATCATTTCGTCGGCCATCTGTTATCGGAAGCCAGGACTATGAAATTGTAAAACGAGGAACAGCTGTGGGGTCTCCTGAAGTTCATCTCTCTGCGAGGCTTCAGGTATGGATTTCTGACAAGTATTGTCTCTTTTCTTTCCTTTTTTTCTGTTGTATTGTGACTTAGAGATAAACAGAAAAGTTATCTTATCTCTACGGATGAAATGATTATGGACTGAGGTAGGATATTACCAATTATTTTATCTGCCTTCCCATTGATCAATACAAAATGATATATCATTTAATATGTGAAGGAAAATAATGCTGTTGAGCTCTCCCCAGGATGTAGGCTATTATAGCCAAACCAAGTAAATATCTTGTGTCTGTTGTCTTCATTGTGCATCCATTTATCTCTATGTTAGATTTGACGGAAGCTATTGTCACGACCCAACCCGGAGGGTTGGAAATCATGACCGGCCAGTGATACTAAATCACCCCAGGCCTCTTTAAAAATCACACTTGAAGGATTTTTCTAAAATAACCGAGTTTAATTATTGAAAAGGCGGAAGTGTTAAACAAAATACATTCAGAGTTGACTACAAAAATACATATTCACCCATCGGCGTTACATTACAACTCTGTGGCCCGCTACTATTGGCACCACAAAATAGAAAAGAATTACAATTTAGGAGCACCACAATTTTATTACAAATTGAATATGAATTACGTAAAAAAGCAGCAGCAGCAACCATTAATCACTAACCACGCTATACCCATAGAGCCTTCTTTTACCCCTTGTTTCCTGGAATGGGTTCATAAAAATAAAACCATTCTAGTGAGCGTTACGATATACAAAGGTTACAAGTTTAACATGAGATTTATCATTTAAAAGGAATTATAGCACAATTTTCAATTAGGTTCACTGTCAACCTTTAAATAATAACACCAGTTTCCAAATAGGTTCACTATCAACCTTTAAATCATCATACCGGTTTCTAAATAGGTTCACTGTCAACCTTTGCATCATCAAACCACAATTGCGTATCGAACATCTCTTTGAATGGGCACCGGTATGTTGGGAGCTACCCAATAATCACGGAGGAAATGATATCAAGTCCTTAGGGCACCCAGTCGTACCCTAACCCTTATACTCCCCAATCACCCACCAATAATGTTTCTCCTTGTCAGGGTCATGTTCATTTAGATGCTTCGAAACCAATTAATTCCTTCCTTTTCAATTAAACCCATTATCATAATACTTTTAAACATCTTTTCTGTAAACAGTTTATGCTCGATTTAATACTTAAATCCATGCGTCCGTTAATCAAAATATCGAATCACGCATTTCATAGAAAAACTAGAAAAACAACATGTAACCAAAGTATATACTTAACTCACCTTTGTAGCGTGAACCAAAGCATTGGCGTGTGCACGTAAGTTAAAAACTGACCTAGCACTAGAAGGAGAGAGAGTTGCCGGGTGCAATGATGGCCAGAGTGGCACGGCTTGCCGGAGTTGGAGACAAGCTGAGGAAGGAAAAGTTGCAAGAATCTCGGTGTGGGAGGTGAATGAGTGAGTTCTTGGTTTGAGAGGGAGGGAGTGAATTTAATAGGCCAAAGCTCTGTCAAAGAATTACTCCTATTTAATGTGAAAGAATTTAATTAGGGTGTTCGGATGGGGAGACAAGATTTCATACAGAATCAATTGGGTGCTCTGCTCTCAATTATACACCATTATCTTGATAACCCGCCAAATATCTGTCCAGAAACAATTCCCATCAACGGAAGGTTTTAGATGAGAAGATAATTCTACCGACAGTGTGTAACCCGGTCCACGTCCGGTTGTATTGTCCGGGATTCGCTTTCAGAAGTATTTCAAAAATTTACCGTTAACTATAAAAATTGTTTTAAGATCGTATGCGGTGACGAAATTTCGGGGAAAATTTCAGAAAACAGAATTTCAAATTTTAATAAGAAATCGGGGTATTACAGCTATCCATACAAAAAGTACTGTCCCCAGTACTCTTTTTACAGTTATGGTTATCCATTTATAAAAACCCTAAAGGGGCTATGGATAGGGTTTTCCAAAAATTAGACTGCTTGAAGCATATTCAGATTGGACTAACTCAAGTAAAAGTGTAAAACCCTATTTCTACAAAATGATCTGGATTAGTGAAAATAAAGTGCAAAATGGTGAGTAGACAAAGAAAGGAACACTCGGGCAAGTATAAGCAGTAGCAAGAGTAAAGAGTGGCATATGGGGCAAGAACAAGTACATCTGATTAGTTTTGTTCACTAAGAGAGAATTTTCTCAACTCCTATAGAGATGTATGATATATCGTAACAACAATCTAACTACCAAAGATATCGAAAGTGATTATAACATACAATCACGACGGTGAAAAAATCACGATCAATCAATGATCTCTGACCATAACCAGATGAATACTGACTTCCATAGAATAGGATTGGTCTGTTTGGACCTCGTCGGCCTGGGTGGATCGATTACATATATGAAGCCACGAAAAGATGGTGGATGCCCCATGAACCTCTTCTTCACCGTGGGCAATAGAGTCACCACAATCTCCCTCTAGTCTTTTCCTTATGGCTGTCAACCAAAATAATTTCCCTGGACTTCCGAACATGCTCAGAATACACAATAACAGATCTCAGTAGTAAGATACATAGAATGATCCATTATAACATATAAAAGTGTGTATAAGCGAAACAGTTTCAATCGTATGGAAAATAAATGGGTTAAATCATGGATATCTCTATTTTCACATTATGTAATTAATCAATATGAGAGTAGAATCCCCTAGAACAAGCAATGAAATCTCGTAGAACCATATGCTCTCAAATATTTGAAGAAAAACCCTCACAACTCTCACCATAAGAAAAACACTTGTGATCTCTATTTGAGCTTTTCTCTCTGTTAATTTTCATCTCAAAACTAGATTATGAGATTCGGCAGTCTCGCAACTCATTGTCAATTGGTTTTGAATTCCGCGATTTAGCATCCTCCAACCCAACCTAGCTAAGCAAACCATTCATTATTCTTTTCTTGTCAATTTGCATTTTTCCCTTCTTCCTTTTTTGATTCTTTTCCCCCTTCTCTTTTTTTCCTGTATCTAATCTCTTTCTATTCGTTCTTCATTGTTCTCATTATGTTTTCCTTAATTTTTCTTGTTTCATATCCGGTCTTTCTATTATTTTTCTCATTCTTTTTCTTCATTTTACTTTTTTGGTTCTACAGCTATCTCCTTTGGTCCCTTAGATGTCACGAAAGCTTTGATAGGCAATAAATCCGACAATGGGTATGAAGCTATAAAACGTCCTCCCTTACATGTAACCCATCAGGCACCAAAAGATGCAACATTCCATATGTACGAAGACTAAAATGCAAAATAAATGCCAACATAGGGATTTGAAGCAAGACCAGTAAGAAACTAAAGCTTTTGTAGCATGTTACATGGCAAACCAAACGAAACAAAACAGAGCCTTAAGTCCCAATAAATTGGGGTGGCTACATGAATCCATTATTCCATTGAGCTCTGTCGATGGCATGGTGATATTTATAGATCCTTCCGAACTACCACCTCTAATGTCAATTTTGGTCTACCCTCTCCTTTTTTTTTCTTTCTAAACGGCTGGTCTACCCTCTCCTTAGTGTTACCCCCAAACATAACCATATCACTTCTCCTAACTACCGCATTGATCGATCTGTGATGTTTTCAAACCACCTTAATTTATTTTCTCTCATCTTATCTTCCAATAACCCATACTATTCTGCAAATTATTCTCATTTCTATTTTTGCCTACAAAGTCTTACTAGTTACCACACATCAACACACTCTATTTTTGTTTGACAAACTTATGATGTGAGCAAAATGGGTTTGACAATGTATTTCAAGGTTTTTCAACAAATATATCAAGGTCTATTTTGTAATGATTCCAATGATAGTATTTTGTCTTTGGTTTATTTCCTCTAGGTTTTTTTAAAGCCAACAGGTGACTCAACTTTTTATAGTAAGTCATCTCATGGTATAATTTTTGGGGCTGGAAGTTATGATGTGTTTTGAGACAGATGCTTGACTTTATCAGCGCATGCTACTATGAGTTACCAGGAACTTTCCTAATCAATATATGTAACCCGCACCAGCTCACTCGCTAACCTTTAGCTTAACCACGTAGCTCAAAAGTTATACCTCAGGTTAATAGTATCTACTGGACATTACCTTATATACTAATTAACCTTTTCATATCTTACCGATGTGGGATTCCACAATACCCCGTAGCAGGGAGAAAATTCAGATCACGTGAAGCTGAGCTGAGTAAGACGGTTGGGAAACATAAAATGGTTTTTTTCTAATCAATTGATATTATATGTCTTAATTTGAAAAATTCTTTCGTAGGGTATTTGGGTGTAATCCCTCAATAATATGCTAGTTGTTTCGAGTTTTTGTCCCATTGAGATAATTTTGAGAGTTGTTTATGATATTATACCTCTTTCCAGGTTACTGGTGAGGCAGATTACACTGATGACACACCAATGCCTCCTGACTGTTTACATGCTGCCTTAATATTGAGTCGGAAACCTCATGCTCGTATACTTTCCATAGATGATTCGGGAGCCAAGTGTTCGCCAGGATTTGCAGGAATTTTTTTTGCAAAAGATGTCCCAGGTGATCAGATGATTGGGCCAGTTATTTCGGATGAGGAACTATTCGCTACAGAATTCGTAACTTGCGTCGGACATGTAATGACATTTTAGTTCCAATTCTCATCTCTATTGATTCTTAAGGATGCTTGGAAGCTGTCATATAACAAATGGAGTTGACTGCATTGATAGAGGATCCTTCCATTGAGACTTGCAAAAAGATGGAAGATAACCCTATGTACAGATGCATATGTGGTGATGAACTGTAGCAAAGGAGTGATAATGACCAAAAACATGAACGAATTGTTGTGAATTGATTTCAAATGAATAAAGAATTGCATATTTATTGATCAGATCATTTACTGTATAGTTCGATATATATTTGGAAGAACTGATTGTTTGGAATATAGCAAAGATAAGAGTCCCATTGTACATGCTAATAGCTACAACAATGGAATTTATTGTAAGAAGAAAATCCCTGGACTTTAGAAATCTTGAGGGTTGAGGACTGTAGCTCAGAGGATTAGAGCATGTGGCTATGAACCACGGTGTCAGTGGTTCGAATCCGTCCTCGCTCACAATCTTCCACAAAGGAAGGACCCTTCCCTCTAGGGGTGAGGGTATGAAAATCATAAATGGCAAACTGGGATAGAGGACAAAAGCTATGGAACTTGGGTGTTGGTCTTTTGTTGAAATGGAAGGGCCTTACTTTTTCTTTTTATCTTTTATTTTTATTGCTGGTGGAATCTTCATGCAAATTCATGCAAAGTATGCCGGCCCATAAGTAACTCTTTTCCAAGGAAAAGATCCATATTCTAGAATATAAGTTTTACTCATCAACGCTTGTGAGACGTATCTCTAAAAAATCCTTAAATAAATTGCCGTGGAAAATAAATGGTCTCATGAGAAATGCTATTCAAACTGTCTTGAACTACTTTAGCTATATACAATTTGTGATCACTATTTTACCGGCTTTCCATTTTTACTTTGTTTTTGTTCTAATCTCAAAACATGGTGTGTTATGAAGGTTATTGGGGTGGTTGTCGCTGATACCCACCAAAATGCAAAACTAGCAGCAAAAAAGGTCCATGTTGAGTATGAAGAGCTCCCAGCTATCCTATCAATACAGGATGCCCTGAAAGCTAACAGTTTCCATCCAAATACAGAGAAGTGTCTAAAAAAAGGAGACGTGGACCTTTGTTTTCAATCAGGTCAATGTGACAGAATAATCGAGGGGGAGGTTCAAGTAGGAGGTCAGGAACACTTCTACTTGGAGCCACATAGTAGTTTGGTGTGGACCGTGGATCGTGGCAATGAGGTTCATATGATTTCGTCCACCCAAGTAAGTTTCCTTTGCTACTACTTTTAATCTTTCTGATTTCTTCACCAAGTTATCCAAAAGCTTAGCTAGAAGACATAAAATTTTGCCTAATGTTCTTTGAAGCGAAAAGTGATGAGTTGTGGTGATTGGTTTTTAGAGGTTCCCTATTGAGCTGAATAGTTTGTGGGATGTTCTAATCTGGGAGTGTGGATTGCAAGACCATTGTTGGGATTATCTCAATGTTTACTCAGGCATTTACTGAAGTCCTTGGAATGGGGAGAGAGTTTGTTTTTGGAAAATGTGTAGACTGTAGAGGGTTGAGGTGTCATTTGATGTTTATTTTTTTGGTTGTATTTTTTATGGCTTGTTCGCAACTATTCGGTCTCTTCTTTTCTTTCCCTCTGTTACATGGACTCAACAGTATACGCTTAGTTAAGGCAGTCAGATGGATACAACACATTGTTAGGGCCGTATGATCTGTATTGGATGGTGTTTCAATGTTTTTCCCCCCACAATACTCCAATTCTACGGATGACAAGGTCACAAAGGTAAGGTGTGTCATGTATCTGGAACCCGTGCCCAATTTAGACTCTTGAACCCTTTTTTATATTTCATGATATTCGAAGGAAAAAAGCTAATACACCCTCTGTCCCATTTTGATATTCCTATTTGGGGTTTCTAACTTTTTGAGGAAGTATAATGGTTACATGAAAAAGTATTTTACTTTCCAATTATGCCCTCCACTTTCAAATTTGATTGATGTAGATAGTGCTACAATCAAAACATAAGGGCTAATGGAATTTTACCAAGATTCTATGGCTGATTTTGGAAAGTGGACATGTATTTTGGGACGTTCTGAAACGGAATATGGGACCATCAGAATGGGACAGAGGGATTAGTAGCTAGAAAGAAACATGTATTCTCAAACGTGGACATGTATTCTAAAAAGTGCGCTGGTTTTAGCCTTTTTCATGGTTTAATTCCATATGCTTGAGCTGCATTTTCTTTTTAATGCGTATGCTATTTTGGTTGTATTTCAGAAAGTGCCTTCACACAGCTGACTTCTTTCCTTTTTTTTTTTGATATAAAAGTGCCTTCACACAGCTGACTTCTCGGATATGACGCGTCTATGATGCTTGTCTTCGAGCCTCATTATAAACCTATCATATTCCGTTTTCATTTCCAATGGTTTCTCTCTCTATTGTTTGTGATACAACATTTCCACTCTTTTATGTAGGCCCCTCAGAAACACCAAAAGTATGTTTCTCATGTCCTTGACCTTCCCATGTCGAAAGTCGTTTGCAAAACCAAACGACTTGGTGGTGGATTTGGTGGAAAAGAGACAAGATCCGCCTTTCTGGCTGCTGTGGTTTCTGTTCCGTCATATCTCCTGAACCGACCTGTCAAACTAACATTAGACAGGGATACAGATATGATGACAACCGGGCAGCGCCATAGCTTTCTTGGAAAGTACAAGGTACTATTCATTTATCTAGCTGGAATATGCGAGAGAGAAGTGTTATCTTGAAGTATTTTAGATGAGATAGAGGATCAAAATTTCTCTCTGGAGGAATGTTATGTTAAGCATAGAAACAGAAACATTTCACATATACTTTCAAACTGGACAAAAAGAAATGAAGGATCAACTTTTGTTTTGTTATGTCCATAGAAACGCTATATTTGTTGGATCTTAGAAATATCAGAACGTTGTTTTCCCACTATTTTTCTGTTTCCGTCTATCCATAGATAGAGACCTTCCGGCTGTTTTGAAGGATACAAATCAAAATTTTTATCCTTATCCATTTGATAATGGACATGTTAATGATAGAGCCAAATTATCTGATGCAGGTTGGATTTAATAATGATGGAAGGGTCCTTGCTCTTGATCTTGAAATCTACAATAACGCTGGGAATTCACTTGACTTGTCTCTTGCTATACTTGAACGTTCTATGTTTCATTCTGATAATGTCTATGAGATCCCAAATGTCAAGATAAATGGAAGAGTCTGCTTCACTAATTACCCTAGTAACACTGCCTTTCGAGGATTTGGTGGTCCTCAGGGCATGCTTGTTACTGAAAATTGGATTCAAAGAATAGCCATGGAACTCAAGAAAAGTCCAGAAGAGATTAGGGTACGTCATTGATCTTGATGGTACTTTGTTTAAGTAGTTTTCAGTGGCTGATCATTTGTAGCCCTCGTTCAATATGTAAGTTCACTCTTTAAAATTGCTTTTCGATCAGGAAATAAACTTTTTGAGTGAAGGATCGATACTGCATTTCGGTCAACAAATTCAGAACTTTACACTGCAGCGACTCTGGAATGAACTTAAGTCCTCTTGTGATTTTTTGAAGACTCGATATGAAGTTGAACAGTTTAATCTTCATAATCGATGGAAAAAGCGAGGGATTGCTATGGTACCTACGAAATTTGGCATTGCTTTTACATCCAAATTCATGAACCAGGTAATGTGGAAACTTGATTCTTAGAAACAGGCGTTTTTATGAGTGTTAGATTATTTTGAATTGAGTGGCTTTTTAAGAATTATTTGTGGTTTAACTGTGATCTACACAGACCATGAAAATGTCATGGGATAGAAATAAGCACTTAGATCATGAAGTATGTGTTTCCGAACATTAAACTTATGTTGAATACTGACTGATGAAAACTGTTTCCAGAATTTGATGTACTTGACTTTATTGTGTTAGATTCCCCCAAGGATGTATTTTTATCTTCTAAAATTTCTATAGAAAAGAGAACTTAATGTTTCTGTGAGGATTTACCAGTTTTATTTGTGGTGTTATGTTTCCATTGTCCTGATATTCCTTGTTGTTTACTGCAGGCAGGTGCTCTTGTCCATGTTTACACTGATGGAACTGTGTTAGTCACGCATGGAGGTGTTGAGATGGGGCAAGGTTTACACACAAAAGTTGCTCAGGTTGCTGCTTCTTCATTCGATATTCCACTCAGTTCTGTCTTTATCTCAGAGACAAGTACTGACAAGGTAAACAAATACCGTTCAGATTTGGCCTTTATGTTGTTTTTGGTAGAGAAGTTAGTTTTTTCGTGGACTCTAGTTTATTGAACAGGTTTCTTTGTCTGCAATGACAAGTTAGTGGAGATTATCCACCTTTTTCATTTACTGATTTCAGGATTTATTATTGTTGTGGATATGTATACTGTTTTAATTCTCATCGGACTCCTGATGCCTGTATTGGTTTGTATTTGGTGCCAAATTAGGTTCCAAATTCATCGCCAACAGCAGCTTCTGCCAGCTCTGATATGTATGGTGCTGCAGTGTTGGATGCTTGTGAGCAAATAAAAGCTCGTATGCAGCCAATCGCCTCTAAGAGTAAATTTAGTTCATTTGCAGAGGTAAGCTTGCCACTATACCCAGGAAGATGAGATCTTTTTTCCCAGCTAGAAGGAGACATTTCTTATCTATCTGTGGAAATCAAGTCACAAAAACATTGCAGAAAGTAGTTGGATCTTTAAAAACATGTACTTTCATGGCAACGTATTATCAAGAATATGAAAAATGTTGCTCCTTGTCCTGCTGTTGATAAGAGTAATGGTTACAAGTATAATTTACTTGATTAAGAGCATCTATAAACATACACACACAGGGAAGAATAACTTATATTGTTGTTAAGAAAAGTAAAATCGATGCAGTAACTTTTGGGCTAATAGTGTAATTTTGTGTCCTTAGTGTTAGTGGGTCTATAAATAGGTGTCTAGAGTCCTCATTAGGTAGTTTTTTTGATATATTGATTAAAGAATATAGAGAGCTTTCGCTCCTTGTATCCCATTTGGGATCCTCTATCTCTAATTAAATCTATCCCTTGATTTTGTTTGCATCATTTGGTATCAGAGCACTGAGCTCAGATCCTGACCATCTATCTCACCTGAAAATCTCACCGGAATCTGACTTCGCCGGAAACCTCGCCGGAGCTTCGCCGGAAAACCCAAATAACCCTATTCCACTCTAAATCAACAGATCTGTCCATTTCCTACTCTTTTGAAGCTTAAATCGAACCCTAAACCTCCAAATCGAACCTGTTGGAAGCATTATCAGCCATTTTCGAACCCGAAATCATGGTTTAAGCACTCGAAATCCTATGTCAGCCTTCGATTTTGCAAGATACAGCCATTTCGACTCTCTAATCACAATTTCGAGCCTTGTTAGACCAATTTCGGCACTGATTCTACCCCTGTTACACTCAACAGCACTGGTCTGGCACTCGACAGCACTATTCACCCTCGATTAAGGTACAAATAACACTCTACAGCACTCGGATCTTGCTGCGTGGCCTTCGAATCTGGGTTTTGGGTCTACGAATCTGGGTTTTGGTCTTCGAAACTGGGTTTTGACACTTGAATAAGTGTTTTTAAGCTTCGATTTCAACTGGGTTTTCTCTCATTTGTTGAAATTTATTGAAGTTTATTGTGATTTGTCCTGATTTGCTGCGATTAGAGTTGATTTTCTGTGGTTTTCCTTGTTTTGAGGCTGTTGGGTACTGAGTTACTGAGTTCTTGTGCCGAGTTGACTGAGTTCGGGTCCCAAAATCACTGAGTTGATTGGGTTTGGTGACTGAGTTGACTGGGTGCATCTTCTTTTGGGTTGATTTGCTTGTTTGGAGTTGATTTTTATTGTAGTTTGGGGTCCCAATTGAGTGGGTTTAGCTTGATTGAGGTTGAATTGATTGTGGAGTTGATTGCGGGTGTTCTAATGGCTTATAGAGGTAAAGGTATAAGAGGAGGTAGAGATAGAGCTTTCATGGTGACTAATGGTAGTGGAATTGATAACTTTGGCAACCAAAATCATTATAGGAATGAGATTAACGAGTTGAGTGAACAAATTGCTACCTTAAGTGACAAGGTGCAATTATTGTTAATGAAAAGGCGAGTTGCTACCTTGATTAAGAAGGTGCACCGTTTGTTACCTCCAAGTGAATGTATGAATGGTTCTCAAATTCGATTTGAGTCCACTTTCGACTACAAGAAGAAGGAGAACCTTGGTGATGACCTTGAAGAATCCTATGGACCCGTCAATCCGGCCAAGTTTGAGGGGGAGATGAACCTCATTCCGGATGTGTTTGACGAGGCGAAGGAACATGGTTATTTCAATGGTTTTTCTATCTTTGATGAATATCCAAGTAAAGAACTTGAAAGATTTCTTGGGAATGATTGTGCATTTGAGATTGAAGACTTGCCAATCTTTGATGAATCTCTAAATGAAGGCTTTGGAGGTGATTTAGAAGGAATTCCTGTGTATGATGAGTATCCTAGCGACTATAAGGATATTGATGATGATGTTCTTCCTAAACTTGACGAGTTCCCACACGAAGAGTGTGAAGATGATTCCGTCTTTAAGAGTAGTGGTGAATTTGAAAATGTTCCAATCTATGATGAGTTTGAAGAAGAGTTTTGTGTTGACAATGAAGAGGGTAAACTAGTTGATATGATCAAGGAGAACTTCTTTGTGGATATGCAAGAAAGCAAGGAAGTGATAAGTGAGGATCCTTATGCTTTGGTTGTGTCACCGAAGTTGGATGAAGTTGTTTTTGACTATCCACCAATGAGTGAAGAGTTTGGAGAGCCAAAACTTGATGATTGCTTCCATTATTTGCCTTCCGAGTTGCACATGGTGCAAAGGGTATTTGAATTGGCTCTTTGTCCTCACACATGCTACTTGGGATTACCAAAAGAAGGAAATGATGATTTGGGACAGCTTGTAGACCCTTTGGGTTTTGTCTTCAAGCAAGCAAGTTTCGAGCACAGTGTGGTGACTTTTCAACGTGCTAAGGTGGATAGTTCTTGGTGCGACTTGGAGATGTGTGTGATGTGGTACTACGGTGATATTTTGATTTACAAGACACATGGTACATGGATGATTTCATTGCACGTAAGCATGGATGCGGTGGATGTATACAAAAAGAAGCTGATATTGAAGATTGGTTGTGGGGTGATGCGTTGAACAAGGAATGCAGCAGCATGTCTACTTCGAAGCTGCACAATAAAAACTTTATGTTGTCTTTATTTGGTGTCTTGTGTCATGTAGTCCAACTTGAGGACAAGTTGTTTTCTTTAGAGGGAGAGTCTGATGCAGTAACTTTTGGGCTAATAGTGTAATTTTGTGTCCTTAGTGTTAGTGGGTCTATAAATAGGTGTCTAGAGTCCTCATTAGGTAGTTTTTTTGATATATTGATCAAAGAATATAGAGAGCTTTCGCTCCTTGTATCCCATTTGGGATCCTCTATCTCTAATTAAATCTATCCCTTGATTTTGTTTGCATAAAAAATACTTCCATTAGTAATGAAGGTACGTCCACGTTAATTAGTGCAGGTTATCCTTTATTTTAGATATCAAATTTGTTTAGCTTAGCAAAACAGCTATGCGAGTGACTTAACTTGGAGTACAGAAATCAAGCATTTTTGCGCCTTTTAGGACTAGCCACCAATCAGAACTCACCAAGTATCTTCACTCTTAAATGAAGCTATTACGTATGGCACACTTCTTAAGCTCGCTACTCATTCAAACTTACAGGGCATGCATTGTTCCTTTTAAATGTATCGTTTGCTTGAGAAATATTATGCCCTTTGTTGAGTTATAAGTTAAGGGTTCATTTGTAATGTATATATTTTCCTAGGGGTAGTTTAGTCCTTTGTATCTTTGTCCATGTATATCTCAGTGTAAAGCCCTTATTATCAGGATCAATCAATTACGTTTGAAGCTCTCTCTCTCTCTACGATAACTTACATGGTATCAGAGCTTCGATCTCTTCTCGAATGGGCTTCGTTGGAGACTAACGTTGATCTTCCCACCATTGATTGTCTAGAGCTTAACTGGTAGGTTCGACTGTTCACGTAGAAGGGCTCCACTGTTGATTGAAGTAGGAGTATTCGTCTGTTCATGTACGAACTCACTGGTCAAGCCTGGACGATCACCCTTGACCATTGTACGACACTCGTCGACCACCTTCGACCACCGTCTGGCCCTCGCTGTCCTCCGGCGACCCTTGTACGACCTCCGGTGAGTGTTTTTAGGTCACCGTCAACCTTTTTATGCTTGAAAATCATTGGGGTGTCCCCTTTTCTGCTCGAAAATCACTGGGTTGTCCCTCTTCATGCTCGAAATTGCCTGGGTATGCTTGAAATTGGCTGGGTTCTTCTGGGTTTGTGTGTACAGTGCTCGTTTTTTACTGTACAACCCATCGGAACAGTGCTTCGAACCAGGTCTGCCATTTTTCAAACCTTGAATTAGTGATTTAGAGCTGCAAAACTCCTTTTGGGCCTCGTAATAGTGTTTTCTACCTGCTATCTACTGTATTGGCACTTGATCAAGTTTTTGGGTCTTTGATTGCTTGTTCTTGGAACTCAAATCAGTGATTTTGAGCTCAACCCAATGGTTACTACAAGTACAGATTCGCTTTGTTGAGTTCGCTGTTAACCGGGTAACCAAGGATTCACTTGGGCTTGATTATTCGAGTCTTCTACTGCCTTTTGTTGGTGTGACTGCTAGTATGATGACTGCTAGTATGATGATGGTTCCAAACCATGCTCTAGGTCAGGTTCGAGATGAAGGTTGTCCTCTTTCTCGGGAGGAGTTACAAACTCTCAGGCGCCTATTGGCTAGGCTTGACGCTCCATCTACCACTGCTTCTACTCTCACTTCCACTGCCTCTGATTTCTTTGCTCACAAAGAGATACATGCTAATGCTTCTACTGCCCCTAGCTCTTGGTAGCAAAAGCTGTAACGCCCCAATTTTCGGACACGTTAATTAAAACAGGAGATCTAAAAAGATTCATTTAAAAAAAGGTTTTTCTTAATAAGCAGCGGAATAACATAAATAGAAAAGTAGTTTATTCTGATACAATAAGAGACAGTACTTGTCGAAAAGTTAAATTACATTTGTCCAACACAAAAGTAAGGCGATTACAGAGCCTTCTACAGTTCTAGGTTGAGGTTCCACTCCCCATAAGTTCCCTGATTGGCTGCAGGGTCTTGATACTTGTTGCAATGTCCTCCTCTTCCCTCTTCGGTACCTGGCATGAAACGCCAGGGCACATAGCACCATGTTAAGTTATGAGTTAAGGTTCTTTTTGTTATGTATATATTTCCTAGGGGTAGTTTAGTCATAGTTGGTTTTACTCTCATATACATCGTTGTATAGCCCTATTGTTTTTTAGAGTTGAATGAGAAAATTGTTTGAAGCTCTCTCTCTCTCTCTCTCTACGATATCTTTCATGGTATTAGAGCTATGATCCAATTGCTCCTCTCTCTCTGATTGTTTTGTGTGAGTTTCCTCCACCTTTTGAGTCAGTGCGTGAGTTTTCTCCTCAACAACAAAACCCAGAAATCAACAACAAAACCCTTCTACTGATACAAACTAGAAAATCCAGATCCAGTAATTTTCCAGCTCAAGTCGAGCATGTTCAATCGATTTTGAGCATACCTCGTTGCTTTTGAAGCCTGCCCACGAACCCAAACTTCAATCCAGCAGCACAATCTGTTCTCTATATCGCGCAAAGGGCTTCGTTACAGCTCCGGTCGCGTTACTGTTCATCGGCTACTGTTCATCGCGATTGCTGTTCATCATCAAAAAATAAAGGCCCCCATGAGCTTTACCACTGCCAATCATCCTCCTTGTATCTAGTTCCTGAAAGATACAATGTGTAGGAAAAAATGTTACGGAGCAATTTAAGGATTGGGTAAGACTACTAACAGACAGAAGGTTAGTAGAAAAGTTGGGAACATGAAGCACTGAAGAAAGGGAAATTGTTGGAGAACAATTAATAGAACCTTTCCCCAAAATAGAAGATAGAGAACCATCAGCAACTCTGACCTTATCCTTACCGGAACATGTGGAATAAGAGTCAAAGAAAGATGAACAACCTGTCATATGATTTGTTGCTCCAGAATCTATTATCCAAGGAGTAGAGCTAGAGGCAATAGAAGCACTAGCATGTATACCTCTATGAGCAAGGAAATCAGAAGCAGTGGAAGTAGAAGCAATGGTAGATGGAGCATCAAGCTTTGCCAGAAGGCGCCTAAGAGTCTGTAACTCCCCCTGAGAAAAAACATCAACGTGGGCATTTTTGAAAGCCTCCATCGAATTAATAGACAAACAACAGTAACAAACTGCTAAAAATCCTCAATAAGGGAACTCAACAGCCATATAACAGTCCCAAAAATACAAACAGTATCCCAATTCCACAAGTCAGCTTCTAGACATTGTGAAACACAGCCAGCAGTACCCGAACAATGTTCAACAATACCCAAATAGTGCAAAACAGTAGTCGAACAGTGTTAAATAGTACCCAACAGTAACAAGAAAAAAAATTTCAAACACCAACAGAGAGTAACCAGTACAAACTAAGAGTACCCAATCCAGTTTGTCCACCTTTATCATGTGGTCAAGCTCTTACAGCAGATATGGGTTCAACTCTTCCCTTGTTACATCAGTGGCATCGTAGGTTGGGTCACCCATCTTTTGGAATTCTAGAAAAACTGTTCCCTAGTTTGGCTAAGCAATGTCCTCGGAGTCAGTTCCTTTGTGAAGCTTGTGAGCTTGCGAAACATAAGCGCTCATTTTATGCTCCTGTCAATCAAAGAAGTGATTCACCATTTATGGTTATCCATTCTGATGTTTGGGGTCCTTCTCTTGTCACATCTCTGTCTGGTTATCGCTGGTTTGTCACTTTTATTGATTGTTATTCTCGTGTCACTTGGGTGTATTTACTAAAGGCCAAAAATGAGGTTTTTTCGTGCTTTAAATCTTTTCACCAAATGGTGCGTACTCAATTTGATGCTAACGTTAAAGTGCTCCGTAGTGATAATGTGACTGAATATATAGATGGGACCTTTCGGGCATATCTGAATGACTCTGGCATTCTTTTTCAGGCTTCTTGTGTTGGCACTCCACAACAAGATGGAGTTGCAGAACGCAAAAATCGTCATCTTGCTGAGGTAGCATGCTCTCTATTGTTCACCATGAATGTCCCTAAACATTTTTGGGGCGAAGCCGTCCTTACTGCAGCTTTTCTTATCAATCGCATGCCATCCAGTGTTCTTCAGTTCCAAACTCCTATTAAGTTCCTGGATGTTCTCGGGTCTCATCTCTTCCACCCAAGGTCTTTGGTTGTGTGTGTTTTGTCCATGCTCCTAAGCACCCTGGTGGTAAGCTAGATCCCAAAGCCCGTAAGTGCATTTTCCTTGGCTATTCTCCTACTCAGAAAGGTTATAAATGCTATGACCCGCACTCTCGCAAAACATATGTTTCCATGGATGTCACTTTTTGGGAAACAGAACCCTTTTATCCTCTGTCCACTTCATCTCTTCAGGGGGAGAATGATAGACAAGAAAAGATGAGAAAGGAAGAGACATTGACATATTATACTCCTGAGTCGTGGTCTTACCCTTTACCTTGTCATAGTGAGGGGGAGAAAGAGAACTCAAGACAAGAACCTTTATCTGCAGATAGAGTGGAACATGATGCTGGTGGAAGACTGGATAGGCAAAATCTGCAAACATTTTCTCGAAGGAATAAAGGCAAGTCTACATGTGCAGTGTCACTTTGCCAATCTCCATTACCTACTCCAGTTTCTGACTCTTCAGCTTACTCATCTGGTAATGATTCTCTTCCTACTGTTGTTGATGATCTTGATGCTCCTATCGGCCCGATTGGATGGGGTCTTAGTGGGGGGCATAAATATGGGAGGTCTTATTTATGCCCGGGCCCACGGCTATGGAATGGTTTGCCAAAAATAAGTGCAGGGGTGTTATTTATCACCCAGACTAAATATCACCCCTGCAGGGGTGTTATTTATGGACACCCCAGGGGGAGTGTTAAGTTATGTTATGAGGGGGAGTGTTAAGTTATGAGTTAAGGTTCTTTTTGTTATGTATATATTTCCTAGGGGTAGTTTAGTCATAGTTGGTTTTACTCTCATATACATCGTTGTATAGCCCTATTGTTTTTTAGAGTTGAATGAGAAAATTGTTTGAAGCTCTCTCTCTCTCTCTCTCTACGATATCTTTCACACCATGAGTTTTGACACTCAGTAGCTAACTCCTACCCACTAACCCTTACATTACAATTCATCAACAGTTCATATCAAGGAGTGCATAAATAAGTAACAAGCATCTGTTTTCCTTTAACTTCCTTTTAACTAAAGTGTTCTCATAGATTCTAAACCTTAGGAACGTCTCTCCAATTCAAAACTGATATACACAATTCCTAGTGGACTTTTCGACTGGCGAGGCTCTGGTTCCGCTGACCTGATAATTGGGACTTGTCGGTTGACCAGGCTTTGGCTCTGCTGACCACGACTTAATTCCTGGTGGACTTTTCGGCTGGCGAGGCTCTGGTTCCGTTGACCCGATAATTGGGACCTTTAGGCTGATCAGGCTTTGGCTCCGCTGACCACACTCAATTACACAATTCCTGGTGGACTTTTCGGCTGGCGAGGCTCTGATTCCGCTGACCTGATAATTGGGACCTTTCGGCTGACCAGGCTTTGGCTCCGCTGACCACACATTCTCTTTACTTTCCGGTTTCCTTTAACTTAGAAACGTCTATGTGATCTACTACGTAAATACCAACCCGGGAACCTATTTGTCCAATCTAACAATTCAATAATTTTATGGAAATGTAACACAACAAGCAAAGCAAAGCGATAACGATATTCGAGGGTGCACCTGTTCACAAAATAATCCACAATGTCCATATGACTCACTGGACGTTTTCCCATAAAATCATAATTGATAAGTAATTGGAATTTGAGGAAAAAAGCGGTTTAAAAGTATTTTGGTCTATACTCTTTCTTTATCTACCAGTAGAGTATACAATTACAAGTCTTAGTTTCTTACTAGAAAACTTTCCAGTACTTACTTTATCAATCTAGTACATAAATGAGTTTTCTTTTCTTTTCTTTTTTTCTTTTAATATAACATACATAAATAAAAATGGTTAGAGTACTTAATAGAATAAAAAATCCTACATTTATACTTATTGGGCTATGAAGTACATAAAAGTAATTAGCCAAGTTTCGAACTAGATTTTGATATCGGTTTATAAAATTACCTGACAAGTTAATATATAAAGTCTATGAGATAAATCTCCTACCTAACTAATAATCTCATGTTCAAGTTAAACATGCTAATGAAATTAACATTACATTAGCTAACAAATTAAGCATACATGTGTTCAAAATCTATCAACTTTAAAGCAACGTGTTCACATCTAAACTTTCCTATCATGCACATCATAACTTCCTGGACATAACAAAATTTTCGGTTCATTATCATGACTTCGGCCCATAATGTAAAAGATTGCATCCGTAAGGTTTCGTTTCATTCAGGCTCCTCGCAAGCCCTAATATAAAGTCAAAGTATACTAAATATACTTAGGGTTAGGGAGTAGGAGGTTTCTACCTTTGATCCGGACGAAAAGCTCGGTGGTGGAATCCGGTAGAGTTTTGGTTGACGAAGAAAAATCCAATTTCAAACAGAAACTTTGAGCTGTGCTTCCGGGTTCAAACCTCAACCGTTTCACGTGATTCTTGTATCTAAAACGAAGCTCTCGAAGTGCTCTACAATCTTCGTGAAGGAATCTAAACCCGAAATCCACTTTAACAACGAGAAAGATGGCGATTTGTGAAAGGTCAGTGAGCTGTCTGGAAAATTTACGAGATTTTTACTGAACTTTGGATGGCTATATCTCACTCAAAACTCAACCGATTTGGGTGATTCTTGTGTCGAAATCGAAGTTCTAGCCGCCCTCTAAAACTTCTATGAAGAAACCTAATCCTAAAAACGAATGTAACGATGAGTAAAGTGGCTGTAAAAAGGGGTACGTGATATGGACGAAAATGGAAATGGGGAGGGTGTCTTCTTCCTTTTTCTTTTCTTCTTTTCCTAGGCTCTCTCTCCTGGTCTCTCTCTCTTTCTCACATAGAATTCATGGGGAAGGAGAATGGGTGGTGGTATTATAGAGAAGAATGGGATGGAGTGAAGTGTAATGGTGGTGTAAGGGATTGATGGGAGAGTGATGGGAGTGGGTAATGGCAGAAAGAGGAGGGAGGAAAGGTCTGATTTTCAGACTTTGGGGTGGTGTGTGGTGTTGGTTTTGGTGGGTGAAGGAGTGGAGAGTGGGGAGGAGAGAAAGGGAGTTGGTAGAGTGCATAAATATGCATATATGTATTGTGTATGTGTTTATATGCTTATATATACATATATATATGTCATGTGTGTATAAATCTAAATCTAAATGTATATGTATATGTATATGTAGTAGGATTTTGTTAGGGTAAAAAGGGTAGGAACATAGATAATTAGGGTCTTAAACTTAGTTTAAATAAATCATCAAAACTTAACTAGGATAATCATATTTAAGAAACAAAATAAGTCGTAATAATTATTGTAAAATATAACTTACTTCAAAAATAATAATAATAATAATAAAATAAAATGGACCGAAAATTCGGGCCATTACAACCTATCCCCCTTAAAACAATATCGTCCTCGAAATTTGGGCGTTCGGTTGGTTAAAGTGAATCGATGCTTGTCGTCTTCAGGTTGACTCTCTTTTCTCAATATCGCTAGGGAATCTTGACTAACCGATTGTGTGCTTCCTTTTCACAATTCATAATGCGACATTATAGTCATTATGATAATTCTTTGCGTTAGCTTGAATGGCGAATCGCTATCGATCAGGGCCCCTCTATCCCCCTTAAAATTTTTTGAAACATGTTCCAACTGAAGACTACCAGTCACTGTCTCTTGATAGCAGTCTATAGCAACAAGGTGAGTGAATTGTCAATCTTCAGAAAAATAAGTTCCAATCGACCCTTTCTATGACTTGTAGGTCTAGGTCAAAGTGTAGACTAGAGACTTTTAGCTCACACTGTTTATGCAGGTGACTTACAGGGATCTTGCCCCCAACGACCGAGATCACTTTGGTAGATATTCTTTAGGGCTTCCGTTCTGGTTCGTGCAATATGTATAAAAAGTGCGATACTCCAGAATTAAATAATGCTTGTACACAAGTACTAAATAGTATGAGTGTACCTCGTATAATAGACGAGTTCTGCTCGTCATTGCTAGCCTAGAGTGCAAAAATCCTGCCTCCCTGTCCCTGATTTGTACCATGACCATTCCATTATTCTGGTACGGGCGATTTTGCTGCTAATTCCAGTTTGACGTCTGTTGATTTGGCCCACCTTGGTTCTGGTTTCCATACCCAATCTGCTTCATCGAATATTGCTGTTGGTTCCCATAATTATTGGTTCCATTGTTCTTTGGGTGTGGACAGTTGTTCTTGATGTGACCCTCTTCATTGCAGTTGTAGCACTTATTGGTCCATTGTTGCGGTTCCGTCCTTGGTGGTTGTTCCTCCAGGGTTGATTAGGCTGTTGGGGTTGAGCGTTATTCTGAGCGTAGGGCTTTGGTGCAATATACCCTAGGTTGTTGCTATTCTGATTGTTGTTGCTTTGGATTGGTCCTCCAGCACTGGGACCTCCGGTTTTGCCCTTCCCTTTTGAATCCAAAGATTCCCTTTCAATCATTAGCGCGCACTTAACTACTTGTGCGTAGGTTCGAAAGTCGTGGGACATTACTATCCCTCTGATTGTAGTGTCCAGTCCCCATTCAAACCTTCTAGCCTTAGCCTCATTCGTCTTCACGACGTCTCCCGCGTGTCAGGCCAGTTCTTCAAAGCGTGCCGCGTATTGAGTCACGTTGCGACTTCCTTGTTTGAGATCTAGGAACTCCTAAAGCATGGCCTGCTTGACTGGGGCCGGGAAGTACTTGTCGTTAAAGGCATCCTCAAAGTTCTTCCATGTCATCGTCTCCACATTCTGGGTGGTCTTGTGTAAATCCCACCAATGATCTGCTTCTCCCTATAGTTGGAAGGAAGCTAGAGCAATGCGATCGCCCGCATCCTCAACATTGAGAACCTCCAGTAGTTTTGTGATCTGCTTAAGCCATGACTCAGCAATCGCAAGGTTTGGTTCTCCATAGAAGATTGGAGGGCGGCGCTTGCAGAAGATGTCAAGCATCTAACTCCTATTCATTTGATGACGTAGGGGGGCTCGCTGATCAGGTTGCGGGACCAAATTGGCGGCGGCGGCTGCTATTGCTTGAAGCAGCTGGGTAAGGTCTGGCATTCCATTGCCAGTACCGTTGGTTTGGCCATTGGCATGACCACTGGTTTGGCCATTTGATTGTGTGTTGATGTCTATGTTCCGCACATTCTAGGGCCCACCGTTATTGAGGTTGGTGTGGGTTCTGTTTCTCGTCTCAACCATCTTCAGTTTGAAAATTATGTTAAGAGGGGGTTCTACTTTTCATGCTTAATCAGAACATAAGCTTTAGAAATAATGAAAATTTCACGAACTAGTAAACATAATAATGATTTTATCCACACCGATGCATACAAGAAATACCACGTACAGTCACCTTATTTGCTAGCCAGCATGCAGAACTTATGTTTTCTCGCGGTACACACTCGGAGTCTAAATCAAACGACTGTTAGTAAATACTTATAAGATAGACTTAAGTAGAATATCATCAAGTAACATAGACAAGAGATAGTATTACTATTCAGTTTATGCTCTCGGAAAGTGATCTACCCAATCTTCCCAAGGTCGAGGGTTTGAACCTATCTGGTGCTACGGATCATATGACAAGTTGTTCGTCCTTTTTTTATTCCTACTCTACTTGTTCTGGTAAGGATAAGGTTAGGGTAGCTGATGGTTCTTTATCTGCCATTTCGGGAAAAGGTTCAATTCGTTTGTTCTCCAACCATTTCTCTTTCCTCAGTTCTTCATGTTCCAAAATTTTCTACTAACCTTCTATCTGTTAATAGTCTTACCCAATCCTTAAATTGCTCCATAACATTCTTTCCTACACATTGTGTCTTTCAGGAACTGGATACGGGGAGGATGCTTGGCAGTGGTAAAGCCATGGGGGCCTTTATTTTTTGGAGTCTGCACCTAATCCAGTTTGTCCACCTTTGTCATGTGGTCAAGCTCTTGTAGCAGATACGGGTTCAGCTCTTCCCTTGTTACATCAGTGGCATCGTAGGTTGGGTCACCCATCTTTTGGAATTCTAGAAAAACTGTTCCCTAGTTTGGCTAAGCAATGTCCTCGGAGTCAGTTACTTTGTGAAGCTTGTGAGCTTGCGAAACATAAGCACTCATTTTATGCTCCTGTCAATCAAAGAAGTGATTCGCCATTTATGGTTATCCATTCTGATGTTTGGGGTCCTTCTCCTGTCACATCTCTGTCTGGTAATCGCTGGTTTGTCACTTTTATTGATTGTTATTCTCGTGTCACTTGGGTGTATTTACTAAAGGCCAAAAATGAGGTTTTTTCGTGCTTTAAATCTTTTCACCAAATGGTGCGTACTCAATTTGATGCTAACGTCAAAGTGCTTTGTAGTGATAATGGGACTGAGTATATAGATGGGACTTTTCGGGCATATCTGAATGACTGATATTCTTTTTCAGAATTCTTGTGTTGGCACTCCACAACGAAATGGAGTTGCAGAACGCAAGAATCGCCATCTTGCTGAGGTAGCCCGCTCTCTATTGTTCACCATGAATGTCCCTAAACATTTTTGGGGCAAAGCCATCCTCACTGCAACTTTTCTTATCAATCGCATGCCATCCAGTGTTCTTCAGTTCCAAACTCTTATTAAGTTCCTCCCTGGCTGTTCTCGGGTCTCATCTCTTCCACCCAAGGTCTTTGGTTGTGTGTGTTTTGTCCATGCTCCTAAGCACCCTGGTGGTAAGCTAGATCCCAAAGCCAGTAAGTGCATTTTCCTTGGCTATTCTCCGACTCATAAGGGTTATAAATGTTATGACCCGCACTCTCGCAAAACATGTGTTTCCATGGATGTCACTTTTTGGGAAACAGAATCCTTTTATCCTCTGTCCACTCATCTCTTCGGGGGGAGAATGATAGACAGGAAGAGATGAGGGACGAAGAGATGTTGACATATTATACTCCTGAGTCGTGGTCTTACCCTTTACCTTGTCATAGTGAGGGGGAGAAAGAGAACTCAAGGCAAGAACCTTTATCTGCAGATAGAGTGGAACATGATGTCCGGGAAAGACTGGCTAAGCCAAATTTGCTGACCTTTTCTCGATAGAAAAAAGGCAAGTCTACATGTGCAGTACCACTTTGCCAATCTCCATCACCTATTCCAATTCCTGACTCTTCCGCTGACTCATCTGGTAATGATCCTTTTTCTATTGCTGTTGATGATCTTGATGCTCCTATTGCTCATAGAAAAGGAGTTAGAACGTGTACCCAATATCCCATCTCCCAGTTTGTTTCTTATGACCGTTTATCTCCTTCGCATCATGCTTTTGTTTCGTCCCTTTCTTCTATATCTATTCCACAGAATTGGCATGATGCATTCATGATACCTAAGTGGAAAGGAGCTATGGTAGAAGAGATGACGGCTTTGAAAGAGAATGTCACTTGGGAGCTAGTATCACTTCCAAGAGGGAAGAAACCCGTGGTGTGCAAATGGGTGTTCACTGTGAAACACAAAACTGATGGGACAGTTGAGAGATACAAGGCCAGACTTGTTGCCAAGGGTTTCACACAAACCTATGGTATTGACTACGAGGAGACGTTTGTCCCTGTAGCGAAGATGAACTCTGTGCGAGTTCTACTCTCTTGTGCTACCAATTTAAATTGGCCTCTTTACCAGTTTGACGTGAAGAATGCATTCCTCCATGGCGAGTTAGAGGAGGAGGTGTACATGGCTATCCCACTAGGTTTTTCTTCATCTCAGACCGAGGGAAAGGTGTGTAGATTGAAGAAGGCACTTTATGGATTGAAGCAATCTCCCAGAGCATGGTTTGATAGGTTTCTCAAAGCCATGTTGAGATTTGGATACAAACAGAGTCATGCTGACCATACTATGTTCATCAAGAGGAGTAATGGTAAGATTGCCATTCTTATTGTTTATGTGGATGACATAATCATGACAGGTGATGATGTGAATGAGATTGTTAGCCTTAAAGCTCTTCTTGCTAAAGAGTTTGAGATTAAGGATTTGGGGTCTATGAAGTACTTTCTTGGAATGGAGGTGGCTAGATCTGACAAAGGAATTTTTATCTCGCAAAGGAAGTACATCCTTGATCTCTTGGAAGAAACTGGTATGTTGGGATGTAAGCAAGCTGACTCTCCCATTGAGGCCAATCATCATCTTGGTAGCAACGTGGGGGAGCATACAGATAAGGAGAGATATCAGAGACTTGTGGGTCGCCTGATATACTTGTCTCACACTAGACGAGATATCTCCTATGCTGTGGGAGTTGTAAGCCAGTTTATGCATGACCCTCGTACTGTGCATCTTGATGCAGTTTATCGTATCTTTGGGGTATCTCAAATCTGCCCCAGGTAAATGAATTTTGTTCTCTAATCATGGTCACTTGAAATTGGAAGCCTTCACCGATGCAGACTGGGCGGGTTCTATTGATGATCGTCGATCTACTTCTGGCTATTGCACCTTCCTTGGAGGGAATTTGATTACTTGGAGGAGTAAGAAGCAGTCTGTGGTAGCTAGATCCAATGCAGATGCTGAGTACAGAGCTATGGCCCATGGTTTTTGTGAGCTTTTATGGCTCCAAACATTCTTGCGTGATTTGGGATTCCCTGATCGTGGTCCTATGAAGCTCTACTGTGATAACAAAGCTGCCATAAACATTGCTCATAATCCTGTTCAACATGATCGAACAAAGCATATTGAAATTGATAGGCATTTCATCAAGGAGAAGCTGAACAACGGTTTGATATGCATGCCTTTTGTGAGATCCGAAGACCAATTGGCCGATGTATTTACAAAGGGTCTTAGTAGCAAAAGTTTTCATCCCATTGTGTTCAAGTTGGGCTTGATAGATATCTTTGCACCAACTTGACGGGGAGTGTTAAGTTATAAGTTAAGGGTTCATTTGTAATGTATATATTTTCCTAGGGGTAGTTTAGTCCTTTGTATCTTTGTCCTTGTATATCTCAGTGTAAAGCCCTTATTATCAGGATCAATCAATTACGTTTGAAGCTCTCTCTCTCTCTCTACGATAACTTACACCCTTATCGTGCCACAAATTACGGGGTGAGGAGTTGGAGAAATCATAGAATACCAAAGCCAACTTCCAGATGGTAAAAAAGATAAATATAGTATATTGGTCCAATAGTCTCCAAGACTTTTTTTTGAAAAGGAATAGTCTCCAAGACTGATTACACAAATGAATAGGAGAGAACCCCGAGTACACAAAATGACCAACTAGCCATGGCTGAAAAACAAAAAAGAAAAGAATGAAATCCAAGTCTTTCACACTCTCTACAGCACTTTACATATAGAACACCGAAGCCACCTTCTAGATAGTAAAAAAGATAAATATAGTATATTGGTCCAATAGTCTCCAAGACTCTTTTTTTTTGAAAAGGAATAGTCTCCAAGACTGATTACACAAATGGATAGGAGAGAACCCCGAGTACACAAAATGACTAACTAGCCATGGCTGAAAAACAAAAATGAAAAGAACGAAATCCAAGTCTTTCACACTCTCTACAGCACTTTACATACTTCTTTTCTCAATGAGCTAGTTGAGTTTCTCAAGTTCATTTTAGCCTTGTCAGTTAAGGATACCAATTTTGGTCATTAACTAGTACCTGCAAATAAAAAATGGCTTATCTTGTGATTATCAGCTGGCAACCGCGTGCTATATGGACCGAATTGATCTCTGCGCTCATGGATTTTATGCTACACCTGATATCAATTTTGACTGGAAGACTGGTAAAGGAAGCCCATTCAGGTACTTCACCTATGGAGCTGCATTTGCAGAAGTTGAAATTGACACATTGACAGGAGATTTCCACACTAGGACAGCAAATGTTTTCCTGGATCTCGGATTTTCTATCAATCCAGCTATTGATGTTGGACAGGTTTCCTCCTTTCCCTCCTTTCTTATCTTCTGTTTTTATTTTTTTCCCTTTGTGCGAGTGTTAGTGTCATTGATGGAGCTCAATTGAAAAAAAATGATTCATCTAGTCCACCCCAATTGATTGGGACATAAGGCTTGGTTGGGTACTGAAAAGTGGTTTTAGATTGGGTACGTGTATAAACATCAATTTAAGGATACAAAAAAGAATTTAATTTCATTAGATAAAGAAAATACACAATATAGCTTAATTTTAAATGCATGATAAACGTAACAAGAAGTCTCATTGGGATAACTTGTATAAAGAAAAGTATTATTTCAACTAGTACAGCTCTGGTATGACTTGGTACCTTTGGGGTACGCCGTACGGCGATAAATAAGGGGGAAAAAGATTGGTATGCATATTGTGTACCTGATCCAGTATGCATGTGGAATTTCCATGTCAAGTGATGGTACCCAATAAGTACCTGGTAAGAGCAAAACGTGGTTTTTGAAGTACCCATGCTTCATAGGTTCGAGATCATTTTCAGAAAAATCGTGTAACAAAAATTGGGACATCCACAGAGTCTAGAATTTCTCTTCTTAATGCTTTAAGTTTTTAATATTTGTATATTTGCGCTTAAGAGTTCAGAATTTTTAACGTTAAATGGTTAGCAGCGTTAATTATGATTTTTTGAACTCCATATTGGAGGGCGACTCTCCCAAAATCTTAATGGCTCTCAAAATCTGAATAGCCAAATACTATCCAGGTCTCCATTTTGGACAGTGAAAATGGAGCGTGGGTGGAGGAATTTTTTTCTTCAGTTTGGAGAAATTGACTATGGTTGTATATGCACTAATTAAAAAGCTACAGGAGAACTTGTTTGGAGTGAATGACCATGCCATATGATTTCAGAGTCTGATCTTGTAGACTTTAGAAATCAATGTTCAGTATTTTCTGCAAAATTAGTTGCATGAAGTGGGAGCGGGTGCGGGGGAGTGGGAATATAGAAGCTCCCAAGGTTGAGAGGGTGAAAGGAGTGTGTACATATATTGCGAAAATAATGTAGCATTGAGTATCCACTTTAAACATACACTCATTTTAAGAAGTAAAAATATGGGTCAAGTCCACTATAAGTGTAAGAAATGAGTGTAGTGTTACAATATATGGTTTTCTTTTCATCATACCATGTATTTGGGCTTGATATGCTGGTGAAAAAATATGACTTGGGCCAGATATATGAGTACATCAAAGACCAATTAATAAAAGCCAAGTAAATCCCTGTTTTCCTATACAAAGATCATACAAAAGCTGTTACCTTCGCAAGGAGCGATCTCCCATCTCCATGGGAGCGGCCTCCTGTTATGGAGCCCAAGGGAGTTTCAACACGGGAAGGAATTGCTATTGTATTGTGGAATTCATTTAAGGGAGTCAAGTGATGCTGCATTCATCAACAGATTTTGGAGTTCTGATGCATTCATGCACATCTTTAGGTGCTTGTGCTGCTATTTATTGCTGCTACTGCTGCAAATGGACATCTAGATATGCAGCTTAATGAAGCTGCTACTGCATATGTTGACAAGGAATATGCCATTACTATCATTGATATATTGTAGCTGGCCCTTAAGGGAGTTTAGGAGAGGGGCGCATGTCTATTATGTTGTAACTCTTTCCGTTTTGGTTGGTAACTTGCTAACTAATTGTTATTGTTATTTCCACTTCGGGTCCTAGGTGGCATATGATGTTGGAGTGCGGGATTTCCAACTTTGTTTGGATGTTCGTGGTCCGATGTAATGCTGTGCTTAGGGTCCTTTTAATTTTTGTAATTTGTTTCCAAAGATTAATAAATTCTTTTTTGCCGTTAAAAAAAAAATGATAGTGGCACCACTTTAGGAGCTTCCTGCTACTAAGGTCCGAAACATACTTGCCAACTTGTATTAATTGTTATTATGGGCAAACCAAGCCAAACTAATCCGAGCCTTATGTCCCAATCAATTGAGGTCGGCTACATGAATCTTTTTTTCCATTGAGTTCTGTCAAGTGTTGTTTGTTCACTTAGACATAGTAGACTCAAATCTTTGTGCACTACCACATCCAATGTCAATTTGGGTCTTCTCCTCCCCGGAGAATTGCTACCCAAAGCTATCCTATCCGCGCAATTCTTATTATTTTTTTCATCGATAGTTATTTCTAAAATGTTTGCTTAATATGTCTTTTGCACTCTTGTACCGGAAGTTGGATTGCTTTTTTTCAATAGGCTGCTCTTTTGCATGCATTAATGTTGTAGGTTGATTTAATAAGCATTACCAAGCTTTTCTTAGTGTATGAACTCTCATTTAAGATGGTAACTCCGTATTCTGATAATATAGTAATTTTGGAACAGATCGAAGGAGCATTTATACAAGGTTTGGGATGGGTAGCCTTGGAGGAGCTGAAATGGGGTGATGCAGCTCACAAGTGGATCCCACCTGGCTCTTTGTACACATGTGGGCCTGGAAGTTATAAAATTCCTTCCCTCAACGACGTTCCTTTCAAATTCAGCGTTTCACTTTTGAAGGTAAACACATTATGACTCTTCAAAGTGTTTTGTTTGTCAAAAGGTAGTGGATTGTTCTCATTTAACTTTTCGTATTTTACCACAAGTACATCTGTGCGAGTGGCTGAAGTGAAGAATTCTCTGCAAACATCTAAATCACAACTCAAAAGTTGTAACTTTGTAGCCCAATTAACATTTGAAAACATGATTTTTGTTATGTCCTTAAATGTCTTCAACAATACCGAAAAGTGCAATGCTGGCTCAATATCAAATACTTGCAAAACACGATAGATTTACGAATTTACATGTGATGTATCAGGACTGATTGTCATAAGTTGTCAAAACACGCATGTTTAGCACCCATTAATATAAGTCTGGGAGGGTAAAGACCTGTACTCCTTATCTGTCATTTTTGTAGATGGAATCTCGACAAACTCTTTGTCGTCTTTCTTTATTTTTTTCCTCATTTTTAGTTGTGTTTTTTTTTTTGTTCTTTTGCTTTTCCTACAACTATAGTTGAAGGGAAATTTGGGGAATAGCATATACTTATATATGTCTTAGAGGTAGATTTTTCAATCCATTTGCAAATGTTAGAGAGATTGGTGATCTAACATGTTACCATAACTTGGGTTTTTGAGGAGTTTTAGGTTTAAATTCTCTATTTGGATTTGTTCCAACTTACGTATAGCAGTCTCATAAAGGACTGGGTTCTGTCCATTGTTGGCTTGTATAAATAATTTCTTGCACTTTAAAATAGTTACTTATTTTCTCTATTTATTTGATAAGTTTTTCTTTTTGCAGAAGCATGGGTGTTGAGTGCATCTGTGACGATTCACAGACCTTGTGTGTGTTTTACTGTTTCCAGTCGAACTGCTACTGTGATTTATATTGCTTATGTTTTTTTTTTTTGCCAATGGACAGGGTGCTCCTAATAAAAATGCCATCCATTCATCGAAGGCTGTGGGCGAGCCTCCCTTCTTTCTTGCTTCATCCGTCTTTTTTGCCATCAAAGATGCCATTATAGCCGCTCGAGCAGAAGCAGGATACAACGACTGGTTTCCCTTCGATAATCCAGCAACGCCAGAACGGATTCGGATGGCTTGTACAGATGAATTCACCTCACGATTTGCCAACTCAGATTTCCGCCCCAAACTTAGTGTTTGATGAACTGTTTTGGTGTTCGGTAAATTAGCTTCATGATGTAAATCCCTACAGGTATGTCCTGATTTCGCCATGTGTTTTTCTGCTAGTCCGACCACTGTGGTTGCATCGGATAGGAAATGAGAAATGCTCAAATAACATTGCAATGTGAATATAAAGTACTCGTCAAGTACACGGTTGCATTATTCACGTGTGTTATATATGTGTATATATTCGTAGAATTTATAGAAGTGGATCTCTCAATGTTACCGAGTGTAACACCACCAATAACATGTAATCCCTAATTGATGGGGTAAGCGCGGGGAGGACTGGAACTTAACCTCTGATGGTAGTAACTTGAAATAAAATCTTGAGGTAGGCTGAAATCTTCAACCTCCTTCAGTTTCATAATCAGTTGGAAGAGCTCATCTGTGTGTGTGTGTTTGGATTGCAGAATAATCGGATTGCAGCAGATGAATTTGTGCTTTGTTTTGTCCATTAAAATCGGGACTTATATTCATGGGGATGCATTGCTAGGAGAGAGCTTAACATCAGGACTGTCATTGAATTTTTTTGAGATGCTCCTCGCCACCGTAACGTAGTATCCCAACACCCTTTGCAATCATGCATTCATGTGAGGTGGGCACCTCGTGGCGATGTTCCAAGAACATGAAATAATTACTCCGTACATACGGGGGATAATGGTTACAAAGGCTCTGTTTGGATGACAGATAAACTGGTGAACTTAGGCTGTGTTTGGATGACAGATATCTTAGGGGGGAATGAGAAATGTGATTCCGAAACTGTAAACATTCTTATGTTTGGGAAGAAGGAATGAGAATGTGATTACTGATCTCCCAATTCAGGAGGAATCACATGCCTGAATGGAGTAGGAATTTGATTTTTCTCACAACCCATGGAAATCTTGTATTCATGGCTCAATCCATAGTAAAATGGAAATGTTTACTTTAGTAAATTTTCAAAATAAATGATTCATAGTGAATATTACTCCCTCCGTCCCTTTTTAAATGTGTTGCTTCGTAAATCCAACTTATTAAAGAAACGTCATCATTACACCTTTCACATCAACTTTTTCCTCCGCTTTACACTATTCACATCAACTTTTACCTCTATTTTCCAAAATTATCCTCTACTTTTACTCATTAACTATTTATCCACTAACTTTTCAAAAGGGCAAAATGATAATTGTACAAACTTTTTATCCATTAACTTTTCAAACCACACACTTATTTAGGGACAGCCCAAAATGGAAAGTTAAACACTTAAAAAGGGACGGAGGGAGTATTGAATTAAACCAAACGTCGGAATAGAATTACTATGGTCAAATTTCTACAAAAGATTACGGGCATTCAAACTGAGGTTAGAGACAACTTTGGAAGAGATTTACATGAATGGTTTAGATTACTAAGCATAATCGCATAGGTGAATTGGATTCAAACCGGAAGAATCGCCTGCAAAGAGATGACTCACGAGATGACCCACATATGAGTAGGTTGCCATTAGGAAGGAGTCAATGAAGGTGGCCGATGTTTACGCTTGGGGAAAGTGTTTGGTACATGAAGAGTTTCCCATAAATTCACCCAGAAAATGCATTCAACGGGTAAAATTCACCCAGTACACTGTTTATGGGTAAATTTATGGGAAACTCTTCATGTACTGTACCAGACCTCCTCCCGAGGGATTGGTCTGCTAGTCAAAACTTGAGATTTAGAGTTTACTTTTTTCTAAGATCCCAAGTTCAAAACTTTTCAGATGCTAAGGTATGCGAAAAAAGACCCGGACACCTGAACTTTCCCAAAAAAAACAAGTAAAGGGCTCTCTACCTTTTATTTCTCGTTAATGTCCAAGCTAGACAATTTTAAAGACTATAACCCATTTTTGGAAGAGAAACAATTAGTCAACACATGTTTGTTGGCAGAGTTTGGGATTTTCTTTTATAAAAGAAAACAAAAACACATCAAATAATGTAGCATTATCCGACACCACATAAACAACGTGACATAAAATATTGCATATTCATTGTCAACGTACATTAATGGAGACAACTGATTCAACCTAAGGGCGGCTCTTCTTGGTCTTGTGCATTAGGGCATCCCATCAGCCTTGCTACTTTGACTTTGGAGCTAAACTACCGAGTAGAAGTGCAAGAAATGCAAGAAAATTAGCCTCGCCACTTCCTTGGGTCAAAATATAATTGCTACAGTGCCTTTACTTCCTCAGCGAGTCACTATTCATGGGTTAAGCCTTATATTGTTGCTTCTACCTTCATGGGTTAGAATAGAGAGCCTGATTCTGGGAGTTTTTGAAGAAGTGACTTGCTAAAGTATAAAAGGTGTTTTTGAGGTTAAATTTGGTCCAAAATTTGTTGAGGCTGATGATGATGCTCTTAGGTATAGAGAAGTGTTATGTACACACTCACCGACGATAGATTCAACAACATATGGCTTCGCAACCGTCTCATGCACGTGAGACCAACAAATATTGGACGTTTGCAAAGTCATTTTTGGTCAGATCTATCGTCAGTGAGTGTGTCTGTAATATTTTCGTGGGAGGTTATGGTGTGCCTATTACCACTACCAACTTGGCTACCAAAAGTAAAAACAGTAGATAGGGATTTTAGTAGTAGGATCAGTCTTAAAATGGGGGAAAGGATACGATACAACCATGACCGGATTGCGCTAGACCGTTCCTCATCCAAAATGTTACGAATTTTCATGCACTTTCAAAGTGAATAAACAGATTTATTTTTTTCTCCAAAAAAAAAAACAAATTTTTTTTTATTGGCAACAAATTTATAAGTTCATGACCAACAATAAGCACGATATTTTACAAACCATATTTATGTTACTGCTTAATTGACAATTGAAATAGTGTCACAGTGACAAGTTATGTTACGATACATTGTTCCGTATTTATATTTTTTGAATGATTATTGATCCTCTTTGAGGCTAGGTTAATTTTGTTGAAATTAATAAACCACAGTAGTGTTCATTTGAATTTACCCATTTTTCTCAAATCTAGTGGGAGTATACATATAGTACTTGAAATAGTTCACTGTCAAGCCCCGATTGGATGCGGGATACGTTTTGGTGGGATTAAAACAGTAAACGTGATAGGGGTAAGGGGAGGGGATAAGGGAGGGTATTCGAGTAGTTTAACTAGGGGTATTGAGGGGTACTAAACAATAACACACACCCGCGGTTACTAATTAGTACCCCTCCATGGGGTATTAATCTGGGAGGAGTATAAATTTATACCCCTTCCAAAAATTTGCCAAACCATGCATGAGGAGATGAGACCGGGGGGAGGGGTATAAATTTATACCCCTTCCAAAAATTTGCCAAACCATGCATGAGGAGATGAGACCGGGATAAAACCAAGGGGTATAATTTTATACCCCTTCTCATCCAATAGCCAATTAGGGCCTGAAAGGTCGCTACGTACAGATCTTGACTTGCTCACTACAACTTGTTATAAAAAAAACATTAAAGATGCAGAAGGAATATATTTTATGTATTTCTAGTAGATTTACAAGGATATATAATAGAGTAGTATACGTTTGAATTTTCCTTACCTAACCGCAAGATGGCTATTCTAGGGATTATTAGAACTTTTCTATGTTTTTGGAATCACTGAACGAAAATCCTAGAGACATCGTTGATTAACAGAACGATTTTCTAACATGCAAAATATTTGTCCTGTATGAGGTAGTTTGTTCGAATTCCAAACCCTAAGGTCACTGGAGGGTTTGTCATGTGGTCAACTTTAAGATCCCGAATTAAATTAGTCGAGTGACATGCAAGCTGATCCAGACATATTAAAAAACGAGAGAGAGAGACAACACGATTTTCTTGTTATCGAATTAGTCAACAAAACGTAGCTGTTCGTTCGTTGTCTTTCGTAACCGATTCATGCAATTAAAAATTGTCGAAGAAAATTAGTACAAGGAGCTGTGAAGCACTGCATGCAGTACAGAGAAGTCATTGGATTTGGGCGGTCTTGGGTGGTCCTAAAGCTGGGGTCAACCTCTAGCGGGATAGGTTCTTATTTTGACACATAATTAATTTCTTTTTCTTGAAAATAGCCAGAATACAAATGGTCACATATAATAGCTACCGTTTAGGTCCCCAAATTTTGACTAATTTTTGGGACTTCCAATTTTATGTGTGTATTAGTTATGCTTTCAAATGACTTATTTACGATTTTTTTTTGTTTTCCTAAGTAGTTTTAAGTTTTAACTACGATATATTGAGAGTTGAGCGCCCAATTTGAAAAAAATCGCCTTAGGCCTTCTAAATCTCAGAGCCGGCCCTGGACTAAGTTAGGGGTTTACTCTTACATACATAAAGTCTTATGTTTGAAACATTTTAGGTGCTATCAACTCATTTAGGGTCAATCGATGCGAAGCAAAATTGCGCTTTCAGGAAGTGGACGTACGGTGAGATTAGGCTCATCAGAATTAGTCGATGTGTGCATAAGCTGATCGGGACACTTGAGTCATACTCCCTCCATCCCATCCCATTTTATTAGGCCTTCATTTGGAACCCAATTATTTAAGAGAACATAATTATTATTTTTTAAATTTTCTAAAATTGCCCCATGATGCCATGTTTTTGAAAATCCTAACTTATTTAAAGAAAAAGTAGGGGCAAAATGGGAATGTTAATTATTAGCATTACTTTAATAGAAACTTTTCAAAACAGACAATTTTTTCCGGACAATTCCAAATCTGAATACTCGACTAATTTTTCAAAACATACACTTGTAGGTTCGGTTTGTGGTTACAGTCAATTAATTAACTTGGAGAGGCAAACAATAGCTAACGATTGAATCAGGAATAAGAGAGTGTGTAAAGGGGTAAAGGATTAAGCCAAATATACAGAAAGAGAAGGCAGCAACGTTCAGTCCATTCCCATTTGGATCATCATTGTCCTCGAATCACAGTCTTAGAAGAAAGATGTGCTCGCGAGCACTAGCAAGAACAGGGTCCTTGTTTCCAGAGCTCTGAGTCACCTTTCCTTTCTAAGTTTTCCGTATTCCTTAGACGAATGAATCTCTCAATCTCTGTCTCTGGGATTTATGAATGAATGTCTCATATTTATAGGGATCCACACCCAATCATGGGGCTGCAGACATTTCCCCAATAACATGATGACACGTGCTCTCTCCGTATATTCGGGCGACGTGGGTGATGTCACTGGCCGTTAGGAAGCTTCCATTAGATCGTACCAGTGCATCGTTTTCCCTTCGTCGCGACCCTTAATCCCTTAAAGCCACCAAGCCACTTGTTTCTCCCCTATTCCCGCTGTGTTGGGTATGGTCGCGAGCCCTTTAGCTCGCGCCAAGACCTCTTTCGAGTTCTCATCGACTTCCCCATCCCTGCCTTTTGGTCAGGTACAGTCGCGAGCTCGGTTCGCGTACTTATGTAAGTGTTCGCTCTATCCCGTCGCGTTGGTCCTCTTCTCCGAGGTCCTCGCGAGGGGTGAACTTCTTCTTAGTAGCATTTCCCTTGTATAGGGCACCCCTTGCTTGGATGTCTTTAGTTCTGCTATGTCCTCCCGCGAGGTCGTCTCCTCGCGGTGGGGCTCTTCCTCAGTCCTCTGGTTTGGTTGACTGATGACGTGTCCGTTGAATCTTATCGAGCCACGTGGATAGCTATAATTGGTTGTTCAACTGCCTCGTCACCTTACGCGCTGACCTTTCCTACATATGCCCCTCGCGCGAGCGTGATTCCGCGGCGCGTGGTCTCATACGCGCTCTATCGCGCGCGTGCGACGTCAGCAGATCCCGTCGTTTTAGCATTCCCCTCCAAAAGATGGCGGTTTCCCAAACTTCGAAGTTTTGTTGCAGGCCGATTGGACTGCTGGAGCCATTCCGACCGTTGAGGGCAGGGGTACTTGGCCTATAAATACCCGTTGTGAGAGGGGTTTAAAGTTTTCTTCACTCTTTCCACACTCCTCTCGAGTTAATCTCAACAGCTCTCAATCCTTCCTTCAGCTCTCAAGCCTTCCTTCTTCCTCCACTCTACGAAACCCTAGTTTCTTCATTCAAGTACGTCATGACTCGATCACGAAAGAACGAGTCTGATACCGAGGCTCTTCTGGCCAAGACTGCACTGCCTCCTACTAGCGAATGGAGGAGGGCTCCGTTTCTGAGGCCTGAAGGCGATGTTTTCTGGGCTAACGTTCAAAATTACGTTCCTCTCAGTGGTAACCCCAACACCCAGTACCTTACAATTTTTGATGAAGTTGACGCCTCAGAGGCGGATATGGTCGATCCGTCTTCACTGGTGAGGCTAAGGATCGAGAGGGGAGATTTCCCTTTCTCTCAAGTTCAATACAAGGCCAGCATTCAACCTCCAAGGGATTGGGGTGATTGGGTGGCCACGATTCTTGATAATTCTGAGCACAGGAAAACCCTAGATGAAGTGGGTTTATTGAAGACCGTGCAGCTCTCGCGGTATCTCGTCGCGAGTCGTCCTCAACGCGATCTCGACTTCGCGGTGTCTCGCTGGAGCACAACCAGCCATACTTTTATCTTCCCTTTTGGAGAGGCTGCCCCAACTCTTCTTGATACAGAGATTCTCATGGCCCTTCCCACTCGCGGCGATTATCACTACGACCCTGCCCACCTTCCTTCTGACGTTAAATCGGTGGTCGATTTCATAGAAGTGGATTTTAAGAAGGCGGGCGAGTTTGGTTCTCGCTACGACGCCCTGGGGAATCTACGATCCCCTCCAAAAGCTAACAAGACGACTTGGGGTTCCTGGCAGCGATTTTGGTTCCGTGATATTTCTACCGTCGAGGTGGATGGGAAGTTTGCCATGACAATGAGTTCTTATCATGGAGGTCCGCTATCTCTTGCGGTCTTCCTCGTTCAGCTTCTGTCCCTCTTTCTTTTCCCTGACCTTCCACACGAGGGACCTCGTCGCGAGATGATTCCTCTCGCGGCCATCCTCGCGTCGGGGAAAAGGCTTCCCTTGGGCCCCATGTTTCTGGGCCATTTTTATCACCAGCTGGATCGCACTGTTCAAGATTTCGAGCGTTCGATGGGGAGGTACGAGATCACTTCCATGATCCACATCTCCTTCCTCCTTGCTTTCTTCTACGAATACTTTCCAAAGGCTGCCCCCACTCCCCACGATCTTCCTCCTTTGAAGAGTGTTCAGGTGAGGAATTCTGCTGGAGACATTGTCCTCGATGGTAAAAACATGCCCGTCATTCGACTGAGCGAGAGACTACCAAGGATCATGAGGTGGAGCAGGACTCCTGCGAGCCATCTATTCGAGGACTGGTGCGACGAAGTAACTTCTTTCGACCCACGTCCCTATGAGAAAATTGTGGATGGTTCGATAGCCTCTGCTGTCTTCCTCGAGGACACCGTTGTGAAGTTTCAGAGTAGCAATATCCGATCACACAAGCTGAATTTCCTCGCATGGGTTACCCCCAGCTATCTCCCAACTTTATCTGCTGAGGGTCCCCTCATGGTGTTGTACAGAGCTGACAGGCTTCAGCTACAATTTGGGTACGACCAAGGCGTCCCTCGCGAGCCTCCTTCTCCGCCCCCGGACTTCGTCGCGGGGATCCGTCGATTCCTAAAGTCGTTCAATCGCGAGCTTTCCGCGAATTATGGGGGCGAGAGAATCATTCCCAGCTCCTTTCGCAAGGCCGTCTTCACCCCAGAAAACAGGGTATACTGGGCAAGGAACTTACAATCTTTCCAGAATTTTGTCCGGACCCCAGCGGTGGTGTCCTCCGCGGAACCCATCACGAAGAGGGATCTGACCCTGCGGTCCTTTAAGCCAGGGAAGGATCCTAATTGGCGAGGCCCCCAATCATGTTGGGTAAAGGGGACTGTGGTTCCCTTTGATGTGATCAATGCCATTCCTATCCAGAAGATCCGTCCTGCAGATCGCCTGACTGCTCCCACACCATCTCATACTATTACAAAGGACAAAAGGAAGGCTCGAACCCCTCCTCAGCTAGGGCCAGCTCCGAAGAGACCCAGGGTCAGATGTTTGTCTTCTCTTCTCCCTCTTTTTTTTCTAGCCCTTCGTGTTTTGCTGATCCGCTATTGTTTCTTATCTTTCAGGGTCCTCCGCGGAAGGGTCGAACAATGACAGAATCTCCCCTTTTCCTCGCGGAGCCTTTGTCCGAAGCTGAGCCCATGGCCCCGACTGATCAAAGTGATTCTTCTAACCATTGAATACATGCTTTGCAGTTTCACTTCTTTTTTGTATACTAATGAGACTTGTGTGTTTCCTTCCAGGCGAGAAGGCTCAATCGTCCAAAACTACCGCTGACGCTGGCAAGGACGTGCCTCTTGCGAGCCCTTCTTCTCGCGATGCGGACAAACAAGCTACTCCAGACGTTCCCCTTTCAGGGGGACCTTCGAAAGAGCCTGAGACGAAGGAAGCTGCGTCGGGTTTCGCTGAGGGACAAAGTCAAGATGCCTTGCATGTTGATGAGTTCAATGCTATGGACATCGCGAGTGACATCGCGAAGGAGGTTGTGAAAGAGGTCGGGGGTTCTAGTGGCCAACTAGAGACTCCCAAGGAAGTGGAGGGGTCAGAGGAGAAGGCCGCGACCACGAATAAGGAGCCTGCCCAAGAGATTGATTCACCAGCAGGCTCTCCTAGGGCTGATCTCTTCCTTCATGATCCCAGTCCTGTCAAGGATGTTGCTCCAAGGAGGAAGAAGAAGAAATTGGCGAAGAAGGCCGTCGCACCTTCCTCTTCCTCTTCGCATGAAAGAACTCCGTCGCCCCTTCGCGAAGAAGACGTAGTGGACATACCCTCCTCGACGGAGAAAAGCATTCCTGATCCCGATCCTGTCTTTGAATCAAACGTCAGTGAAAGCTCGGATATGGATGATCTTGCTGAGGGTAGTGAAGGGAGTGAGGAAAGCGAAGACGTGTCTGGAGGCTCCCAAGGTAAGTCCAGCAGTGATGTTTTTGCAGGAATTGGAGATATCGTACGTCTTCCTTCTTTTACCCCTTCTAAATTGCTAACATCAAGCCATCCTTCTGACTCAGAGCCACTTCGCGAGAGTGAAGACCAGGGAGAGAAGCTACCGCACGAGAAAGTTTCAAACGATGCTGATCTGGGGAAGAAACTACCGGAGGATCAGGGGAATGGAAGCCAATCCCAAGCTCGAGAAGAGGCATCAGGCCCTGGACTTTCTAAACATTCCTTGTTCCCTGATGCACAGGGCGTACCTCGCTGGAGTGTCTGGGCTCGCAATGTCCCTATCCTTCGCGTCATTCAGGAGCATTTTCCCCTTACGTTTGCAAATTTCTCTGCCAGCCGTCTCGTGGGTGGCTCACTCCTCGACGTTCTTGGCGGGATAGTATTATCCTTGCAAGAGACAAGTGTGAGGGATTTTTCTGAGGAGAAGTATGAGGACATGACCTCCTCGATTACTGATATGGAAACGTTTGGCCTCGACCTCCAGTGGCTCCGCGATCGTCTAGAGCAAGTTCGTTCTACGAAGCTGTATTTGCGAGCCTGTTCAAGATTCAGGCCAGTGAAGCTCAAATTGCTGAGGCAAAAGAGACGTATGAGAAATACAAGCAATTGCTCGCGGATGCCAAGGAGAAGGTCTCTGCCTTGAAAGAGGGTCACAAGCTGTTGCTCGAGGATCATAAAGCCCTGGAGGCCATTCCAAAGACCTCGCTGACTGATGCAGAGCCTGTTCTTCCATCTTCTGACTTGTTCTCTCAGAAATTTGTAAAGTAGCTAGGCTTTTTTTTTTTTTTTTTTATTTGAAGTGCAAGCCTTTCCCTTGTAGGGGAAGCAAACTTTTGTATTTACAACATCGATGGTAATGGAATCTTTTTAGAACTCTGTCTATGACCTATTGCTGTTATTGTTTTGTATGGTCGCGCGGGGCAGCAAAGGGCAAATTTCCCTTGTGCACATCTTGTCTGCTTTGTGTTTCCCCTCTTATTCGCGGACCTGTTTCCTCTGAGGGCCCTGGCATTTGGTTATACTAGGGTTTCCCTTCGTGAAGTCTTGTTGCTTTCCAGCTTTTGAAAGTTAGTGATTCCAAAGAATTTACTTTGGTTCCCAATCATTTGTGGGGATTCGGCCGTCGCGAGGGTCTTTATTCCAAAGGAAGAAATTTCCTTGGTCCCTTTTCGCAACATTTAGAGGCCTTGAGCGTAAGTGAGTACTTTGTCTTGTACTTTTTTCACCTCGCGAAGGGTGGAATTTTCCCCCTGTGCTGACAACATTTGTGCCGCGAGGTCATCACTGTGGATGCCTGACTTGTTCTACCATTTTCCTTTATCATATTCCCAGTATGCTCCAATGAATATCTTTTGAAATATCATTTATAGAACACATTTCCGAGATAAAAAGGGGTAGTGATTCCAAAGAATTTACTTTGGTTCCCAATCATTTGTGGGGATTCGGCCGTCGAGGGTCTTTATTCCAAAGG
>CM029275.1:35677215-35782736 GCA_016920895.1 Vaccinium myrtillus
GGAGAAATTATTATTTGCTCTTGGAATAAGGACATGTAGTACTCCATTTGTCTTCTGACCGGTAAATACTACAAGACCAATGAGTTTTGTGTTCGTAAATTATGGAACAAAAATTTCATTGCTAATATTTTTGGTGACAAATTTTGATAGTTTAGCGACGAAATCGTTTCGTTATTTTTCTTGTAGTGTGACGCAGTCAATTTTAATCAAAATTGTGATGCGGTGGTGAGAAAGGATGGGGAAGAGAAGTCATTGAAAGAGAATAGGAGATTGTAGGTCCGCAACTTGTTAGGGTTTTCTTTTTTGATGCATTATGCTTATTAATTCAAATATGGCTGATACAACAATTCAGTAGCTCGTATTAGTCATGATTTCGATTTTTTCCCCAATCAAGTCCAGTTTTATTTTTTGGTCTTGTTTCATATTCAAATGGAAAACCTCAAGTATTTTGACATTTAATCTACACATGAATTAAAAAAATATCAAAAGCATGTAGTAACAGAGTTAATATTAATTTATACCGTTCAAGAACACAATATAAGCAATAGATCAATTGGAAAATCAAGCAAATGAAAGGTTCATTAATTATAAAAATATCAATGAGTGAACAAAAATTGTCTTCTAAAATTACTACAAAAAATAAAAGCTTAATAAGTTAAGGGCTACTTTATTACTTTTGAGGCTCATGAGAGTTGAAGGGTAATAATTTCTATCTACTAGGAGCATTTTAATTTTCTGTGGAGGAAAATGAAATAGTTACATGAATACCTGGGGTTCTAAATATCTATATTATAAAAGGGCTCAGTTTTTTGAATCCCTTATATTTTCAACCCTTGGATTCAATGGATGGTCGAGATTGATTTTCATGCTAGCCCTCAAAGGCTTAGATTGAATAAGCTTTTGATCGATGGCCAAGATGCATTTTCGGGCTCAAAATTTTCCCACCTAAATGGTTAGCTATACTTAGGAACCCAAAAAACTTTACCTAATTTGGTACTCAATCAGAGGAAATTTAGAAGCAGCCCAAAGTCATTACCATAACTTACTTGGAAACCCCAATTTATATTGGGAAGCCAAAAGCCTAATTCTACATTTACCCAAAAAAAAAAAAAAAAGGGCCTAATTCTCCATTTACAGTTCAACAAATCGTACTCTATCTCTCTCCTTTCTTGCAATCAGATTTTGCACTCCTCTGTTTATGAGTTGGATTTGTTTATCAAATCTCTCCATTTCGTTAATTCTTGTGGACCGAAAAACACTTTTCCACTATTTCTTCTACCTCTATTTCAGCACTTTTTTTTTTTTTTGGTAACAAGTTTCAGCACTTTTATGTTCACTCAATCGACCTTTTTGGACTTCATGTTTTGGTGTTGATAGTCTAATTCTTTTTGCAAGCACGAATCGTGTTATCGGCACCAACATTCTGAGTTTAGGTAGAAGATTGCAGGGGTAGGAGCAACAATCTCCTGGGTAACCAAGCTTCTTGGCCTAGGCCACTTCCACCTCCCATTAGTAATAATAAAACTCTCTATTGCTACCAAACGTTTGCTCAGAATTAAAGTAAAACTGTTCCCAAATCCTAAATGTTAGGATGCATGGATAGGTGTGATAATTGACTATTGTGTTATTGCTCAATTTTTGTGTTGTGGTAACGAAGAAGATAATAATGGAATCTCATTAGTTTACTTGCACTCAAATTTCATTTGATGGAGTGCCTTCAGGCACGGGTCATTCACTAGTAGTACTACACAACCGATCGAGGGGGGGACACGTGACCCCCTAGTCACTCTTTAGCGCGTAGAAATGTTAAGAGAGTGTAGCAGCCGAGGTCACAAGGGTCAGCTAAGGCCCCCTAGCGGGATCCAACCACTCTTTAGCGCGTAGAAATGTTAAGAGAGTTGACCCCCCCTTGGCGAGATCCAACCACTCATCCGCAACACCAGCCGAGGGGCGCGGGAACTTGGGGACCAGACGCTCGGAGGCCCCCTGGCGGGCGTACCACCCGTTTATTGACCCTTCGGCGGATATAGTCCGTCGGAGGACACTCTACACGGTTGTTCCTTGAGTTCGGTCCAAAGGGACCATCTAAGCCGCCGAAGGGTCGTAGGCATCCACGCCAAAGGACCTGGAGTCGTCCTCAACCAGGTCTGAGTAGTAGACATAGCCGAAGGCGAGTCATCCGCCGAGCGGGAAGGAGTACGGTATGAACGACGAACCGAAGGTCATGAGGGCTAAAGGTGTCACTGAGGGCGATCGATGAAACATGGGACAAAGACAGAAGCGTTGCTAGGCCGAATGCCATAAGAGTTAGGGCTTTAGCCGAGGGTAGTTGGCGATGTGACAGATAGGATTGAAGTGGTGTCAGCCGGTGTCTGGATGGTGCGCCCGAGGCGTCTGACGGACCACGTGATGGACCGAGGGTACCCAAGAATTGTTGATTGTTCAGGCATGCAAGTGGGATGACGTCAGCCGAAGCGGTGAAACACTCATTACTTGCCCATGTGCATAGTCAGGGAAGGACGGCGCGTGGAGGTCACGGTAAGAATCTTGCAAAGAGCCTAGTGTTACTACCAGCAGCCTAATTCCCATCTCCATTCTGTCAAAGGCATGAAGTGAAGGAGGTTACTGCGGTTATTCCACCAAAAGCTAGGCCAACAAGCCCAATGTGAGACAGCCCTGCTATTCCAGTTACAAAATCCAGCTCGCTCCACCAACCCGAATGAATTTAGAAGATCCAGCTCAGCTACCGCTAATTTCTTTATTTTAAACAAAAGAAAAGACTAAAACAAAACGTAACACCCGAAGAATCTTTTAACATTTTTTTTTTAGGGGAGAGTCATTATACGTTATATATGAGAGGTTAATCACTAAAGTTAGTATACTAGCGTAGCTCTTTCTCTTCTGTAGCAGCTCTTCGGTGAATCTGTCGTACTCTATCGCTTCCTTTCTTTTCAATTGGCATGGTGAGGAAGCTTTCCTTTGCCTATAAAAGGGAAGCTTACCCACCAAGTGAAGGGTTCTTCTTCCACACTCTCTCTCTCTAAAAAGATCTCACTTCCAACCATATTTCTCTCCGCCGGTGACTTACTAGACCGTCAGAGTGCCTTCTCGGACCACCACTGTCTGGGCTAAGCGCTAACGCGGGTGTTACTTGTGCAGGTCGTCTTCTCAGGCGAGGTTACAAGGTCTCAAGCAAACCCCTTCCCCATTCTGAATCCTTTTACCCGTCCCATAAGGACCAAAGAGGTCCATCGGAGAAGCAAACCCCACAGAGAGGTATTGGAGGTGATGTCTAGATGATTGTGCTTGCAGCTCGAGGTGGACGGCGGCGGCTATTGTTGGATAGAGAGGGGAGAGTGAAAACTCAATACCATTTTCTCAGTCTCATTAATTTTGGATATTTTATAAGACTATTGTTAGTTGTTACCCTTAGTGCAAAAGTGAAACTATTAGTCAAATGGAGTATTTTTAAAGTGTCAAGAATTTTTGAAAATGAAAGCTAAGACACCAGCTTATAGCATCATCCGACATTGGCTTTAAAATTTGTACAGTCAACGTATAAGCAATGCTGGAGCTAAGTGGAACAAGCAGTCGCGATCACCACACTGTGTTTGGTTTAGAGTTTTGAGAAGAAATTTTTTGAGAAATTTTTTGAGATAGTGTTTGGATGAATTTTTGAAAAAAGTAATAATTAGAGAGATGTGTAATGATTGGAGAGAGATAGAGAGAAAAATGAAAATAATGATTGGATGAAAGGATATGAGTAGAGAGAGAAAAGTGATTAATGATTGGAGAGATGAGAGATGGGGAAGGAATCTTTTTGGAAATTTTTTTAGAAATGTGAACCAAACACAGTGACAGTGTTTTAAATTTTTTATTATTCTGCTAAATTCTTTCTATATTATCACCAAACTATATAGACAAATAGTAACACTTCACTATAAAAATGAAAATTTGTCTTCAAGGATTAATAAAAAAAATTGTTGTTAAAAAAAAGTACTATAAAAAAGGTTTTTATGCTTGAACGGCAGTTTAATTTGTCAGCCTCGAACATATTGGAGTGAACAAACTAAGACTATACCAAGGAAGATGAATTCTGACTAATAAAATGAAAAATTATAATGGCGTACTAATTTTACAATTTTTTGTTGGCTTTTTATCAGCTTAATTTGAATATTTGCTCAAAGACTTTGTGTTGACCTTGCATACACTTCACTGTGTTTTCTACTTCTTTCAAGCATTTTCTGTCCACACTTCCTCAAAATATAATTTTCTTTGGGCATAGGTAAATTTGCTTCTTTTTATACCACTATACAAAACTGTTTTTTATTGTGCCAAAACTCCAATGTATGAAAGTCTAAGAGCATCCTCATCAGGGGAGGCAAATCCTCTGATGGCTAAGTTGTTGAGTGAAAGGGGAAAAAACCCCTCAAAATCAGACTCAACAAATTTTTTGTAAATCTGCAAAAGTTATAACTTTGCTACAGTAACTCGGTAAATCCTTTGAGGCACTATTCACAGGTTAAAGCAATTCTCTCTCCTGACTTCCTGAATAGAGAGTCTAATTTTGTGAGCTTTTGAAAAAGTGACTTGTTAATTTATAAAAGGTGTTTTTGAGGTTAAATTTGGTCTAATTTTTGTTGAGCCTGATGAGGATGCTCTAAAATAGTTAACCTAAGATATTTATAAAAGGTTTTGTTTATTTTTGTTCTATAATTTGACTATGAGTGCTAATATATTTCTCATAACTGAAACTTCAAAACTTGTCACCTCTTAAAATAAAATTTTTCTCCTGCTTTGTATTTTGCTAGATTGAAAGCTAAAAACACATGATATGGCACAATAGTAACGAGTTCGCTTTGAATGAGATTAGTCTACTAAGAGTGAGTTCTCAACATAAAAAAGTATACAACCAAATTTGTTTTAGACATGTTAAAAGCCTATATATTGAGGTTTTTAAGTTAAATTTAACTTCATTTTCTTTTCGTCCAAGTGAAATTTATTTTATTTTTCAGATTCACCAATATTGTTGGAATTTGCACGTTGTTACATAATTATTGTTATAGTTTGCGAAAAATAGCAATTAGAGAATTTTGTCATCTTAAGGAAACCAATGGAAGTGAACTATCTGTTTTTAGGAAACCAATGGAAGTGAAAGTTTAAGCTAGGGATATATATAATTATATAATTATTTAATTATTTTTTCAAAACACACATTCACATGATTATAATTCACCAATACTGCCTTTGTTACATAATTATTTATTTTCAAAACAATAAAAGAAGGATTATAAATCATTCATTGACCTTAGGCTCAGTTTGGATGGCAGTAATCTTAAGGGGGAATGAGAATGTGATGTCTCCTATCCATGATTCCAACGTTTGGAAGAGACGGGAACGGGAATGTGATGTCAGGGTTGTCTGATTCCGACGTTTGGCGAGAGCGGGAATAGGAATGTAATTCCTGATGATATATTCAACCAGGAATCTAATTCCCGATGATATATTTCAACCCCATGGGAATCTCAATCCTGGGTCATTCATTAAGAAAAGAAATTTGATCCTTCCCTAAATTTCTAAAATAATTGTTTCCCACCGGTAAGATTCATTAATCCAAACACCAAATGTTGATTCCTCAATAAATTTGTAAAATAATTGATTCTCGTAATCATATTCCTATTCCTATCCAAACAAACATTCAATTTTATTCCGGTATCAAATTTCCTATCAAATTCCATCCAAACACGTTTAGTGTTTGTTAGAGGCTAATCATATTCCTATTCCTACCCAAGAAAATTCCCAGGAATTTTATTCCCGGTAATCATATTCGTATTCCTACTTAAGATTCCATCCAAACACAGTCTTAGTGTTTGTTAGAGGCTAGAGCCTATTTGGCAAACACATGGAAACTACTCAAATGAAAACAAGAGGTTTGGGCTTCAATGAAAGGAGAACGGACACATTAAACCGGAAAACAACAAACAAAAGTAAAACCAGCATCAATAATTAACCAGCATGTTGACCAAGGGGCAAAAGCGTCATTTTCACATGGACGAAGGACGAAACTTTCGTCCACCTCACTCACGCTTTATATATCGTAAGTAAGGAAATTAATGTTGTGTAATAATTCATAAATATAATAAAATTCAAATGACATCATTTCAAGCTTAAATAGGAGATTAGAGTGCAGCGATGCCATCGTCCCATAAGGGCATCTCCTGTCGTATAAATAAGTTGAAAATAGTGTAAGATTTAACACAGTTAGTTACAAAATATGAAAAAACATGTCCCAATCGTGTTGCTTGAGTAAGAATATAAGATTGTCACTCTTTGTGCTAGAATCTTTGCCGCCTTCATGCGTATAAGGAGATTAGACTACTCAATTCACAATCATTGTGGACGGCTCTAACAAACTAGCCTTATTTTTATTGGAATTTTTATTATTTTAATTTTAATTCTTTTTTGTCATTCGTCATTCTTAATCTATTACGTAGGGAGGAGAGAATGAGACTTGATCACGCGATGCAGTGTGGAGCATCCAAGAGCTCTACTGCATTAGCTAGCCACCACTTGCTGGAATTTTTATTTTGTATAAGTGGGTTTTTAAGTTGTTTTTTCATGCCATAATAGAAGATTTCATTAACATATTCGAGTTTGGAAAGAAGAAAACAATTGCATTTCGGCAGTTCCGCAACCATCTCAACGGGAGCGGATCCGCTGTCCCGAACTTCCTGTCCCAGCTTCCTGTCCCGTTCATCCGAACCGTCCATCCGAGCAATCAATGGCTCAGATTTCATCTCACCCTAAACAAATCTGAGCCATACACATTCATCTGCGAATCTGAGCTGTCGAGTACTCAGATGGACGGCTCGGATGAACGGGACACGAAGTCGGGACAGGGTTTTCGGGACAGCAAATCCGCAACCCATCTCATCAATCAATGATCTAAATTTGGAAATAATTTCCCAATCTGCCCCATAAAAAATACTTTTGGATGGCTACGTTTAAACGAACTGTCATATTTAATCCAAAGTGGACTCTAAAGCAAGTCAGATTCTTGAAATTCTTGCTCGATCGGATGGTGGTTTGGATGCCATCTTTAGGAGGTGACCGTTGTGGGAAGGGGGTGTTTGTAGATTTCTAGTTTAGTGGTAGTTTGCTCAGCTTCGAATCAAATAACTATGTTTTCGATTTTTCCGACAGCTTCTCTACTGTTTTAAGAGCTTTGTACGTAGTTGGCCTCGGCCATCTAATTGCACGATGTCTAACCGTGTTACGGAGCTCTCGACTATAGGTGTTGCGTAACAGACACTTGGTTTGTATTGGTCAATTTTTGTATGGAAGCTTCGTAAACAGTGGAACTACCGGGACAGCTAAACATCGGCGATCGCATGCGGGTCTTCTGGCGATTAATGATTGAATTACCCATATAAAAAAAATCGTAAATTTTATAGGGTGTGTATTGTAGCTTTTTCCAATTTTTTAATTTCAGTTGTATTTACTTGTACTCGGTAGCCTTAGTTTAATGAAATTCTCTCTCATTCTAAAAAGGAAAAAACAAAAACTCTCCTTATCCAAAGTTTTTTCTCCTGTCATAATCACTTCGAAGCGAAGGGACTCATTAAGTAAGAGATCAGATCATCATTAAGGCACTAGTTAGCATGACCGTTTAACAAGTTCAAATCCTTGTACTCTATTGTTTCACGATCAGCGCATTCAGTCACCATTTGTCAGTGAATATCCGTTACAGAATAAACAAAACCAATTCAACTCCGATATCATGTGAATGTGTGATGTGATCAATCAGTTAGCTGTCAAACATGTGTAATTTTAAACAAGTGTGTGTTACTCCAGTAGAGAACTAAGCAATGCATGTTACCAAGAAGCGAAACAAATGTTTGAAAGAGTTGTTTTAGTCAGGGGCGGAGCCAGTTGGGGGTGGCGTCGACTCCGGTTTTCCGGTTTTAAAAGAAGTTCTACTTTGAACTAATAGATTAGACATTTACTGGCATTCAAACGATTTGATTTTTTAGACAACTGGTGAAACGCTAGCTTGACTAGACTGTACACCAATGAGTTTCATTTAGAATATATATGAATGATTGAGATCATAAAAAAAAAAACCCGTCCCAATGAGTTTCATTTAAAGACCACGGAAGAAAGGAATCAAACCTTTGTTTCTGTTTAACAAAAAATAATCTTACTAGAGATCAGACTTTGCTTGTGTAGTCTATCTACCACAAGTTTTTTAAATTTTATTTTTTAAAAAATTTACATGTTTTTTTCACAAAATTTACTGATTTCAATTTTTGAATACAGCTTCGAAAATATATTTGCAAACTTTTTTTTTCTACTTAACTTCAGGCTTGAAATAAACAAATAAGACCATAAATAATCCTAACGGTCACCAGTGAAAGAACTTATCCAAGTAGCAATTTTATGTACCACCGCATATATTCCATTGTTATATCCAAGACCATATATCCAAGACCATATATTCCATTCTCTTCGGTTCTTTATTTGAACTGGACGGGACAGTCTAAATTTAGATCATCCATTGTTAACAATTTGGCTTTGCTGAAAAAATCTAGTTAGTCTCCTAGCAAGTCCAGACAATTGATTATCTTAATATATGGTCCAAATTTGGATTGTCTCGACACATGGGCTGAAGAGAATCCGAATCATTGGCAAAATTATACAAAATCGATTGTTTCTTCGTTGTTAACGTTGTGGAATCCAGCTATCCGTTGGCAATCAATGCATGGTTTACCAAAATGTACAAAAATAAGAGAACAAAAAGAATCCAACTACCCAAATGTTGAATGAAACCTCGAAATTTAAAATAAGAGTTGTTCAGAGGAGAGAAGTTTCCAATATCACTAATAAACAAAGCCCTAAAATAATTGAATGGTACAGTATATAAGGATGTTCATTGCCGATTGTTGAAGAAACAAATAGTAGACACAGAAATCTACAGACAGGGAAATGCATTGCCCTTTACCTTAGACAGAATTTCTGGATGAAACTGTTGGAAATGGCCCCTTCTCGGCCAACGGCACTATTATGTGCCTTGGCAATATATTTGTTTGCTACCACGGTAGCAGCTCAAAACCCCGTCTTCAACATTTATGCATCACCGCCACCGTTGGTGGAGTATGAGTACAAATCCCCGCTGCCGCCGTCCCCGTCACCACCTCCTCCATATATTTACAATTCCCCACCGCCACCATCTCCTTCACCTCCACCACCTTATTATATTTATAAATCACCACCTCCGCCATCCCCATCTCCTCCCCCTCCATATATCCACAAGTCCCCACCACCACCATCTCCCTCACCTTCACCTCCTTACGCTTATCTTTCTCCACCGCCACCGTCTCCATCACCACCTCCTCCATATGTGTACAACTCGCCACCACCACCACCACCATCTCCCTCACCTCCACCACCTTACGTCTACAAATCTCCACCGCCACCCTCTCCATCACCACCTCCTCCACATGTCTATCAGTCCCCACCGCCACCATCTCCCTCACCACCACCTCCTTGTGTGTATAAATCTCCACCACCACCCACTCCATCACCACCTCCGCCTTACGTCTACAAGTCCCCACCACCCACATCTCCCTCACCTCCACCACCTTACGTCTACCAATCTCCACCACCACCTTCTCAATCACCACCTCCTCCCTACGTCTACAAGTCCCCACCACCCCCATCTCCCTCACCTCCACCACCTTACGTCTATCAATCTCCACCACCACCTTCTCCATCACCACCTCCTCCCTACGTCTACAAGTCCCCACCACCCCCATCTCCCTCACCTCCACCACCTTACGTCTATCAATCTCCACCGCCACCTTCTCCATCACCACCTCCTCCCCCTACGTCTACAAGTCCCCTCCACCACCCTCACCCTCACCTCCACCACCGTACGTCTACCAATCTCCACCTCCCCCTTCTCCATCACCACCTCCTCCCTACGTCTACAAGTCCCCACCACCGCCCTCTCCCTCACCTCCACCACCTTATGTCTATCAATCTCCACCACCACCTTCTCCATCACCACCTCCTCCCTACGTCTACAAGTCTCCACCACCCCCATCTCCTTCACCTCCACCACCTTATGTCTATAAATCTCCACCACCACCTTCTCCATCACCACCTCCTCCTTACGTCTACAAGTCCCCGCCACCCCCCTCTCCCTCACCTCCACCACCTTATGTCTATAAATCTCCACCACCACCTTCTCCATCACCACCTCCTCCCTATGTCTACAAGTCACCGCCACCGCCATCTCCGTCACCTCCACCACCTTACGTCTATCAATCTCCACCACCACCTTCTCCATCACCACCTCCTCCCTACGTCTACAAGTCCCCACCACCGCCCTCTCCCTCACCTCCACCACCTTATGTCTATCAATCTCCACCACCACCTTCTCCATCACCACCTCCTCCTTACGTCTACAAGTCCCCGCCACCCCCGTCTCCCTCACCTCCACCACCTTATGTCTATAAATCTCCACCACCACCTTCTCCATCACCACCTCCTCCCTATGTCTACAAGTCACCGCCACCGCCATCTCCGTCACCTCCACCACCTTACGTCTATCAATCTCCACCACCATTTTCTCCATCCCCGCCTCCGCCCTATGTCTACAAGTCCCCACCACCCCCATCTCCCTCACCCCCACCGCCATATGTCTCCAAATCTCCATCACCACCTTCTCCTTATATCTACAAGTCCCCACCACCGCCCTCTCCCTCACCTCCACCACCACCACCACCTTCACCATCACCGCCTCCTCCATATGTTTACCAATCTCCACCACCACCATCCCCATCACCACCTCCACCATATGTTTACAAATCTCCACCTGCGCCATCACCTTCACCCCCACCACCTTATGTCTACAAATCCCCACCACCACCATCTCCCTCACCTCCACCTCCATATGTTTACCAATCTCCACCACCACCTTCTCCATCGCCACCACCTCCTCCATATGTTTACAAATCTCCACCACCACCATCTTCCTCACCTCCACCTCCATATATTTACAAATCTCCACCACCACCATCGCATTCACAACGTGGGCATCCTTTCCACAGATCTCCATCACCTTATATCTATAAATCTCCACCTCCACCACCTTCGTACGTGCACAAATCCTCACCTCCACTAACTCCGTATGTCTACAAATCACCACCACCACCTTCTACATCCCCTCCTCCTCCATATGTATATAAGTCCCCACCCCCACCATCTGCTTCACCCCCATCACCTTATTTTTATAAATCTCCACCACCGCCTTCTCCATCACCACCACCTCCGTATGTTTACAAATCCCCACCTCCTCCATCTCCATCACCACCTCCTCCATACGTATACAAGTCACCTCCACCACCATCTCCGTCACCACCACCACCTTACATCTACAAATCTCCACCATCACCTCCTCTGTCACCTCCTCCTCCATATGTTTACAAATCTCTACCTCCACCTTCCTTATCACCACCACCTCCATATGTGTACAAATCACCACCTCCGCCATCTCCCTCACCTCCACCCCCTTATGTTTACAAATCTCCACCACCATCTTCTCCGTCACCACCACCTCCATATATATACAAATCCCCACCTCCCCCGTCTCCTTCGCCCCCACCTCCTTATGTCTACAAATTTCCACCTCCTCCATCCCCATCACCTCCTCCTCCACATGTATACAAATCACCACCACCGCCATCGCCCTCTCCCCCGCCACCATATGTTTACAAGTCTCCACCACCACCTTCTCCCTCACCGCCGCCTCCTTACGTTTACAAATCACCGCCACCGCCCTCACCATTGCCTCCACCTCCTTATGTATACTATTACAACTCTCCACCTCCTCCAATTGTTCACTAAAGAAACCGTTACGATTTCTCGATTTAGGTAAGTGTTGATTGGTATTGCAATTTAATATTTCCAAAAATTGGTATCTTATTCAACTTTTCTCAACATTATCTGATTTTATAATTTTATAATTTTTTGCAGCTCAAAGATTGATGAAAAAGGTCATTGTTGTACCAAGAAGGAAAAGAACGACTAGCTCAAGCAATGAAGCTAGCTGTTGGAGAATAAAGAGGGCTAAAAAAGTTGTAGCCATAATAACTATTTTTTGATCATATAGCCGTTATAATTCAAACTTCCGAAATTTTTGTTAAATGTTTATACTACAATTATGTACGAAAATTCCTTTGATTTATCTTCTTATATATTCTGTTAACATTTGTCCAGATGTATGTTGAGAAATTGAATAAATTGAACTTTTATCAACAAAGGAGATGTATGTCATTTCTTTCTTTCGTTTGTTTTTTATAGCTAAAAGCAGCAGAGTAATTTTAGAAACTTGCTTTTTAACAAAAAGAGTATGTGAAAAAAAATTGGATTTTAGAAACTTAGTTTTTATTTAATGGGAAACAAAAGTGATTTTAGAAACCAAGCTATATTCAACTTTTATGAAAAATTTCATTTTAGCAAATGGGAAATAACCCCTAATTATACCTGAGAGAGAATAAAAAGAGGGAGAGAGAGAGAGAGAGAGAGAGAGAGAGAGAGAGAGAGAGAGAGAGAGAGAGAATAATAATAACCAATGTCGACATCAAGTATAGTTGAGTACGGCATCAAGCACATCCCGGCCGGTATGGTACGGTACTTATGACATTAGTATTTATCACCAACATAAAGAATTCAATTTCAAAAATACTTATAAGATTGTACTCTAAATTAATCTTCTTTAAAAAAGGATCAGTGGTTGGAAACCGTATATTTGTTAGAAACATAAGCAAATTATGAGACTGTGTTGTAGGCCTATCAAAACTAATTAATTTAACCTATTAACATACCAAAACAAAAATGTACTATAATTTAGTGGCAAGATTGTTAGCCTACGCTCTATTGAAATGAATGCATTCCTACGGCGGCTTTGCCAACTAACGTGTTACCCTTATGGTGGCCTGCAAAATAATTTTATACAGAGCAAAAACAAATTAGATTAGAATCCTAGGATGAGAGGTAGCTTGTGGATGAATCCTAAAGTCCTTTTTTGGAAATTATTTGATAAAAAATTCCGTTCTTTGAATTTTGAAATACAAATCACCTCACTATATTAGTAGTGATTTTTTGGGGGGCCCTTGGTTTTCCTTTTTTTAAAGCCATTTCCATTGTATTATTCAGTACCTAGAATGTCAGCCAAAATTATTCTATTCAAAACAGCAAATTAAATTAGAATCCTAAGATGAGAGGTAGCTCGTTACATGCATCCTAATTAACCACTCTGCTAAATTAAATTTAGGTCCTTTCTAGGAAATATTTGATATAACTACCAATCTTTGAATTTTGAAATTCAAATCACCTTGATATATTTGTAGTGATTTTTGGGGCCCCCATGGCTTTGAAGTTCTAGTACAAAGTTTTGGAGTATCAGCACTCTTGAACTATTATACAGAGAGGTAACACCTTAACAAAAGAAAAAATAGAAAGAAGGAAAATTAGAAGGAAGTACATTGTCTACATGGGTAACCTCTCTTTATCCTCCCTCCTCTCGTATCTGCATTTCCCCATCCTCCTCCTTACCCCAACTGCCTTACTCTACGACAGCCATGGCATTGGTGTTCCACTATGGAGGAAAGAGGTGAGGGAGGAGGAGGAAGATGAGGGGGCAACGAAGAGGGCAGATGATAGGGATGGAAAGATAATGTGAGAGTTGGTGAGGGTCGCCAAATGACTTATCATAATTTGTATAATAAAATTGATGTATAATTAATTTGTTGCAAGATACACTTTGCATAATCTCATCCACCTGAAAATTCATGTAAAAATGGGTGATTTGTCGTTCTAAGTGAGTCCTTTGTTCTTCAATGCGGGAGAATTTATATGATTTATATCTGTTGTAGTAGAATTTATAATATGATTCATATATGTAAGATTTGTATTTATTTATAATTTATTTTGAGATTTTAGATGAGAGAAAGTTTTGAAAAAATTACACAAGATTGAAAGGTACGAAAATAAAAGGGTAGCCAATGGACTTTTGGGGGCAACATCATGTTGCCATAAGTTGCGACACCCACCCACAGTCACACACTTGTTGCTGCACTTGTTGCCTCACACAGTCACACACACACATTGCCACACACACTGCCCCACACACACTACACACACACACACACACACACACACACACACACAACTGAAGTGGGGGCAACATCATGTTGTCGTAAGTTGCCACACCCACTTCAGCCCACTACTGAAATGAATAAGCCACAGACACACCCCAACATAAATAATGAATTCACTAATCACTATCTATATCAGAGTTCGCAAAATAGCCTATAAATTCATCTTTACCTGAGCCTTTTTCAATTCCAAGGCGTGCATCCTCCCAATCTTTTAAGCACATGAGACAATCCAAAATGTTTGGAGCTAGTCTGCTCCTCCTCGCATCCAACACTCCTTTACCTGCACTAAAAGTATATTCGGATTCCACTGAAGACACAGGAGGTGTTAGTAGACACGTGCCATGATTGAAATAATGGGATAAGTCCTTTCAATTTTTTTCCCACCACACTAAGATATAAAAATTAATCAAGTCTTTCTCACTAACAGATTCTAGGTCCAAGTATTTAAAAAGTTCAGAGCATGAAGATACAATGCTATTTCTTATTCCTAAACTTGAATTAAGCAGAAACCAAGATGCATCATTGGTATTTGAACAAGATGTTAAAGGAGCAACAATACAGGAAGCATTAGCAAACTTACATTCATATTTAGCATACATGGCAGTCAATAAATCAATCACAACAGCAGAAGAAGGTAAAGTAGTAATCCCTAAATTCGTACCAATCTCTCTTAAGAGCACTTCAACACCTGCTAACTTTATCCTAGAGTCCATTACTGCAGCTAACATAAATATTGGTGGCATTTTTTCTTAATATTTTCTGAATTTTCCTTCCAGATCTATACAAGCATTTACAAAATTTGGTTGTCCCGTGAATACGAAAATTGAGACTAATATTATACAAATGATTAAGCACGATACACAAAGTAGGATAACGAACACCCGAACAAGCTACAGTAGCACGATAAAACACTTTCAAAAAATTCATGAAGTCAAAACCAATTTTCCAATCAGCTGGAGTTAAAGGAGTACCACGATACCTCTTATTAACAAAAGCAGATATAACATCACTACAATTCCTACAAGACTTTAACATAAGGTAAGTTGAATTCCAACGAGTTTGAACATCAGAGTTCATTTGTTTGGGTTTCACATTGTAACATGATGCACACAATTTATCAATTTCTTGTAGCCTAGATGGGGAAGTGCCAATAAAAATAACAGTAGCTCTAATTTTTGTTATCTGTGGTGCTATATGTTTCAAACCATCTTGCACAACTAAGTTAATGACATGACACACACATCACATATGCAATAACTCACCAAAATAAGGAGTCAAATTTCTTTTAAACAATAGAATTGTAGCAGTATTAGCCGTATGGTTGTCAAAAGTAATGCTAAAAACTTTATCAACAACTTCATAATCCCTAAAAACACCTATAATACTTTCAAAAATCTAATCAGCGTCATGAGGAAACTCCACTAAACGGAAAGCAATAATTTTTTTTTTTGTAAAGTCCAAATAGAGTCTATATAATGAGCAGTCACACAAATATAACCACGATTATTTATACCATACCACATATCAGAAGTAAAACCTATTGCACCAAGTCTAGCAAGTTCACTAATCAATACTATGTGCTTTCTTCGTATCACTACGGGTTATATTTCTAGAAACTTTACCAAATGAAGGATTTAGACAATTTTGGACAAAATATTTAAATCTAATGTCATCACCAAAAGTAAATGGTTGTTCTGCTGCAGCTACGTAATAGGCCAGTCCATGTCACATTTTGTCTTTTGAATAAATGAAATTAGGCAAACTACTATCAGATTCACCAATGAGTGCAACAATTTTATCGTTATGTTTACTTCTAATATGTCTACCATGCTGCCCTACGCCATGATCACTATTGCAACTATAATCTATGCCACAATAATTGCATACAGCCCTAGGTCCTATGTTATTACCAGTTTTATCCGTGAAGTTTTTATCTATAGTGAAATGATTCCATACCCATGATGTGTGTTGCCTTTTTGAACCACTATGGCCTGAAGTTGTAGGAGTTGAATCTGTTGGAGTATAACCTGAAGGTCCTGTTCCAGAGTGCACAATGTTTGAAGCAGCATCACCTACAGACTCCATACCCTATGGTCCAACAGGGTTTCCTGTTCCTAGTAGTGGTGGTTGATGATGTTCATCATCAGAAAAATAGTGGGGGCTACGAGCATCCATCTACAAAAAAACAAAACAAATAATAATAAGAACAAATTAACTTAACTAATTAAATTGAATGAAATAATGAACAAATCGTTATGAAAACAAATAAATAAATAATAAATAAATAAACAAATCTTACCAGTTACCAGAATAGGATCAAACCCTAGGAATCGTTTTGAAACCGAAATCAATCTCAGAAAGCAATCGATCTCAAACGGTGAAACCCTGGGATGAAATCGATCTCAAACCCTAGGAATAGGATGAAACCCAAATCGATCTCAAACCGTAAGAATAGGATCAAACCTTTAATCTGAACCGAAACCCTTAATCGATCTCAAAAGCACACACACATAGAGAGAGAGAGAGAGAGAGAGAGAGAGAGAGAGAGAGACCGAGACGTTAACGGTTAATCGTGACTGTGAAGTGTGACTCTGAGAGTGAGAGGGTTTGGGCTTTTGGCACATATAGACACAGATACTGTGAACTATGAAGTGTGAGAGAGAGACGTTCACGTTTGGCCGTTGAGACGGGTGTAGACACCCCAATTTGAGCCTACGAAAATCTACACAGCATTCTCGATGATGAAAACAGACTTTCAAACATGTTTTAGAGCTTAAAAGGGATGATTGAAATATATCCAAAACCCTACAAAACACTTCCAAACCAAAAACAAAAATAAGCCGTTGAACCCATTCCATGCACCTGAAGCGCATTTGCATGTGCCTGAAGCACTTTCCTTCAGGCGCCTGAACCTTTCTCATGCACCTGAACCATTCCCCTTTAGGCGTCTAAACCTTCCCCATGCACCTGAAGCATCACCTTTGGGCGCCTGAACCTTCCCCACGCACCTTAAGCCTTCTCTTTAGGCGCCTGAAGCTCTTTTTTCAAAATTTCAAAATTTGAGCGGGAATATCTGGATGTAATGATTATGATGTGATCCTACAAGGGAGGAGCGTCTTAACCTAAATCAGCCCCTAAAATGGACCCTAGGGAGCCTAAACTACCCTTGAAAGCCTTATTTAAACCCTCATACTTCTCCTTTGGAGGGGTAAAATCAGCCAAAACAAGTCACTTCTTTCTCAAGAAAACATCCAAAAACCAGTGTACAATCTCATCCAAACCTCCATCATCCACCCAAAACCCTTTTCCATTGTTCAAATCATCCATTTCAAGCTCCAAAAGGTAGTGAATCTACCAAATTAGTGTGGCAAAGTTCTTGTTGAGGGAAGTCAGTAGGCTCATGTTGGTTCTTAATACCAATAATGGGTTTACAATGACTCAAATATATCAAAAGAGCATTTTTGCTCGACACCTGAAGCAGCGGCTTCATGCCCTGTTCATTTTCATCTTTTTCTATCTTAAAATGCTTTGTCTTGATTTCTAGTTATGTTGATGATGGTTTAAATCTCCAAAACAAACTATTTACTTTCTGTTTCCCACTTCAAAAGGTGAAAAATCATGTTTTTAACGAAGTAAATGACCATTTATGGGGTTAAAACCGCCAATTTGCCTCAAAATCTCTATTAAAGGTCATTTTCTTTGCATGCAAGAGTGAAAAGTCTCTGTTTTGCTATTTGAATGGATGAAAAACATGATGATTTAAATGGTGTTTTATGGTACGAATGATTTGTTAGATGAAGCTTTCCAGTTTGTTTGCCTCTCAACAGAGTGTTAACACCATTATTTTACCTATTCCAGTAGCAAAACAGAGGTGAAAGTGGGTTTGATCAAGCACCTGAAGCAGTAGCTTCTGGCACCTGAAGCTGCTTCAGGCGCCTAAAGCCCCTTTCAGGCGCCTGATCCTCTCAGCTTCAGGCGTTTGAAACATACATTTAGGTGTTTGAAAGAAAGTAGAAGGATCAAATTGGCTTTTCCAAAAAAGGGTCTCAAAAAGCTTTTCTGTCATTTTGTTCACAGTTTATGGTCACTGTTATTAAGATTCATGTCATTCTATTATCATACCATGTCATTTACATGATCACAAGTATCCACTTTTATATGATTTCGTGATAATCTTTACATTCTTATCTTGTTCATGTGATTTGAGTTCAAGAAACAAGTGTTTTCTAAAAATTCCTTAAGTACTTAGTAGAGACCGGTTTTTCGTAAACCGTGCGGCGCCTTAAACCCCCCTCTCGTAACTTAGCTCCCGAACTCGAGAAATCTTGGTAACGTGCCGGTGAAAGCTTTTTTCCAAAACAAGGGCAAATGAGTCATTTTTTTAATAAAAAAAACGGTTTCTAGGGTACTGTCCTTAAACCCGGGTGGCGACTCCAAAATCATAATCTTATTTTCAAAACCATTTGGTGAATTTTTGCGGGGTGTCCACAACGGGACGGCGATCCAATGGTCGGATAACCAGAGTCGGAGAGGGGTAGAGAGAGAGAGAGAGAGAGAGAGACTGAGAGAGGGTCTGAGTCGCAGAGAGAGAGACAGAGAGACTAAGGTAACGTTTGCAGGCCCTAGGAAGGGGAAAAAAAGATTATATATATATATATATATGGATCAATTTCTAATGAGGGATCCCTCATTTTATTTAAAATGAGGACCTCATGCTTCCCGACCAAATTTCGACGATCCGAACCGTTAGGTGTTTAAAATGTGTTTTTAAGGTCCATCGCGAGGATTCATCCAAATAAAATACCCGTAAGAGCTTAATCCGATCAGTTTTTGTTAAAATCGATCAGTTTGGTCCTCATTTTATTTAAAATGAGGGATCCCTCATTAGATTTTTAGGATCACTAAATTATGTATCAAAATTTTACAAAAATCTCAGACCAATATGTCAGCCACTATTTGAAAGACTAAATAATAACCCACCAGCTTGGACATCAAACCATACTATTATTGTACAACAAATCAAAACATATGTCAAAATATTACCATGTCTAGGGATTCCAACAACAAGCTCATTTAAAATAATACAAACAGATGCTTCTGACATAGGTTATGGAGGCATTCTTTTGCAAAAAATCAATTCAACTTCCCCTGAACAAATTGTTAGATATTATTCAGGCGTATGGAACAAAACCCAAACTAATTACAGTACTATTAAAAAATAAATTTTAGCACTTGTATTATGTATCTCTAAATTTCAAGATGATATTTTAAACCAAAATTTTTAATTCGAATTGACTGCAAAAGTGCAAAGCATATTTTAGAACAAGATGTAAAAAATGTAGCTAGCAAACAAATTTTTGCTCGCTGGCAATCCATACTAAGTATTTTTCACTTTGATATAGAATATATTAAAGGTGAGCAAAATTCAATTCCTGATTTTCTAACACGAGAATTCTTATTATTATTATGGCTGGTTCTACCGCCCTTATTATTGTGCCTGATTTATGGCTGGTCTAGACCGCCTAATTACTCTATTTTAATTATATTTAATTATGTCTCTTAAGACTCTCCCTTCCGCCCCCCTCATGGTATCAGAGCCAAGTAGTGAGTAGGAGGTGGTTATGCCGGGTGGTTAGACCAATTACTGTAGGATGTAGGGTACAGTTATACTCCAAATAATCCGTGCATTATTATCAAGTACTTGTAGTTGTTTAATTAATAGTTTGACCGTAGATCTGCGAACTGCCACGCTACATCAGGTCACCCAGGTTCCTAGGTTCCCATTTTGAGGAAGGGTAGCCGTTTTTGGGTATGGATGGGGTATGTACTTGGTGGCGTATGTGCCTTGTAGGAGATAAATAGTCAAATTATTAAATGGAACAACTCAAGTAGTTGAGATAATATACAGTTTATTTACAGTATAAATTACTCTATACTCTTACTCTTTTGGTATAACCTACCTAGCATAACTACTCCTATTACACCTCAACCGACCAAATAATGAATAGATTATTTAAATATAATTCCTCTGCTTCCAACATGTCAACAATGTCTTCCATACCAGATATTGTAAACGAAGAAGAACAAGTCTATGAAAATTTAAATACAGAATTACATAATTGGAATATACCAAAAATTTCCACAAACCAAATTTACCAGACTAGCTGGTTTGATGACAAATTTAAAACTAGTCAAGTCGCAAAAACTTCGGAACAAATTTATGCAATTACAAAACAACAAGAAAAATGTGCTCTCTTAAGCAAAGAATCTATTAACCAACACATTTCCAAAGGTTATAAATTTTTGCATATAGGATTAGTACAAGTTGCAATCAAACCCCTAACACGAAGAGGTTTAAATTCTTCAATATTATTAGCATTACGAGATAGTAGATTTACAACATTTAGTGATAGTCTATTAGGATTAATGGAATCAAGTTTACATAATGGTCCAATTCATTTTGACTGTTACCCTGACTTACACCTAAGTCTAAATGACAAACATATATTAAAAGCTTTAATTCTCAATCTCCAAACATCTGGAGCTATTACCCAAATGCTTGAAGGAAGTCATTCAATTGCTTTGATATACAGAGTTTATTACAAATGTACTAAAACAAATCTTAATATCCATGCCCTGGTTAAAAGTCCGAAAGACAAAACAATCCTCATACAAAGTAGTACTACAAATGCCAATATTCAAGTACCTAAAACCATACAATGGAACGATATTCAATTGCCTAATACATGGATAGCTGAAAATGAAAATTATCCTACAAATATACAAAACGACACATTAGATATCAATTACATACAACAATATCTTGATGGAACAGTTCGCATTAGTTTTGATCAACAACGAATCAATACTCCTCTCAAAATTAAGGAACTTAGCCGATGTAGTAGCTCCACTAGCATCCCAAGATTCGATACAAATCTTTTAGATAAAAAACCAAAATTTAAAGGTGTTGAATCCTCTTCACAAGTTACAAAACCATATTATGTCCAACCTCAACCAGAGGAATCACCCCAATCTCCTACACAAACAGACTTTGAAGATGAGACACCTAGTCATATAGACAAAAATCTCCTTACTATTAACAAAATATATGAAATAAATATAGCATATCTATTACAAGAATTCAGATCCGAAAATAATAAAACCCGGCGCGACCAATTTTACAATGAATTTCCCCAACATATAAAAAATGATATATATACAAAATGGTATGCATTAATGCAAGACATTAAAACCGACATACATCTCATAGATTATATTGACAATTATTATAACAAAATTAATACTATAACCAAAATAAAATGGCAAAAATCAGATAACACTTTTGTTTCCTCCAATCACCCTCCATTAGAAACAATTTACTTAGAATATAGAGGTACCACAGTTGTTGCTGCCCCTTTTAAAATCCCAACTGACAAAGACACAGAAACCAAAAAATTAATAGAACAAAATAATTATACAAATCAGAGTCTACAAATTATAGGAAAACAATTGGATAAAATTGAAACTAGACTAGATGAATCTATCACATCCTCACTCCCTTCTTCAAGCCAACATGAAAAACCACTCATTAGTTTCCCTGAACAAAAAATCAAACCATTACTCACCCGTACTGAAAATATTGCTAAAATAGAAGAATTATTAAACAAAATTGAATTAAACCAAAAGAATTTGACACTTAAAAATGAAAGTGTCAGCACATTAACTCAATTACATGATACTGATTCTACAACAGATGAGGATATTTCAACCATTGAACAACAATTTACAGATACTAAAATAAACAAAATATATCACCCAAATACGCAAATTATTACAACCAAAAATTGGTACACAAAACCTACCCCAGTAGATCTCCAATTAGAAGATAGAAGTCTACTAAACCAATTTTCAGTTTCTGCTAACAAGTTATATGAATGGAACATAGATGGTCTTAGTGAACAGCAAATACTAGAAAAATTAAATCATATGTCTATGGTAGCCAATACTTATCTCAGCACTTTTGACCATACCCAACCACAAGTTGTAGATTTACTAACCACAGGATTTACAGGAATGTTAAAATCTTGGTGGGATAAATACCTAACTAATGACTCAAGAGCTGAAATTCGAAATTCAATCCAAGTAGATGAAAATGGTTTCCCAATATTTGATGAAGAAATTAATATGACTCGACATGATGGCATCAATACTTTAATATTTACAATTGTAAAACATTTTATAGGAACACCTAGTCACATTACTTCAAGAATCCATGACCAACTTAGTAACCTCCATTGTCCAACACTAAGTGATTTTAGGTGGTACAAAGATGTTTTTACATCTCGAGTAATGTTAAGAGATGACTGCACAAAATCTTTTTGGAAAGAAAAATTTATCAATGGTCTCCCAAGTTTATTTGCACACAAAATTAGAGATGTCCTTAGCCAACCAACAGGAGCTATAGAGTATGATAAATTAACTTATGGTGATATTATAAGTACAATTCAAAAAGAAGGATTACGCATGTGCATTGATATGAAAATTAATAGACAAGCACAAAAAGACAAAATCAAAGCTAAATATGAATTAGGAAATTTCTGTGAACAATACGGTATTCCTCCTATAGCCCCTTCTAGAAGAACCACCAAAACAACCTCCTCAGCAAAACAAAAAGATAAATACATCCCCAACAACAAATATATCCCAAAAGATAAATATTATGATAAACCAAAATACAACAAATACAAAGAAAAACAAAAAACAACCAAACCTACAACACAAAATGATAAGAAAAATGTTACGTGCTTTAACTGTGGCAAAAAAGGTCATTATAAAACCACTTGCAAAGTTAAAAACAAAATCAATCAATTGGAAATTTCCGAAAAAGATAAACTAGCTATACTAGAAATATTCAAAATCTCCAATCTACAAAATAATAGTGATTTTGGATCTATAAACTCCTCTTCAGAATACCATTCCCTGGATTCCAGCAATGAAGATGACCAAATGAAATTTGGTTGTAACAATACCTGCTGTCAGCAACTCAATGTTATTACTAAAGATCTACCTGAAGAAGAATTATTAATTGACCTAATCATCAAAATTGACAATGATCAATTAAAACAACAATATATCAAAAAATTAAAAAATGTGCTTGGTAACAAAAATAATGAACCAAAAATCCCTAAACCAATTATTAATCTAAATGAAACTTTAGAACGATTCCGTCAAACAAACACAAATAAAATATATAATGTCAAAGAAAATATTGACCTATTACAAGAAAAAATCACTATACTCCAACATGAAAATCAAAATTTTCAACTCCAAATAATCCAAATAAATAACAAATTACAACTTTTGCAGCTAGCAAAATCATTTGATGAAGAAATTCAAAAAGAAGATACTACTGCAACATTACAGGAACAAACCACAGTTTCAATCATTAACCAACTTCATGTTTCAAAATGGCATACAAAAATCGAATTAATTATCGATGACTTTAAAATACAGCTTGTAGCTTTAATAGATACTGGAGCTGATCTAAATTGTATTCAAGAAAACATTGTTCCTACTAAATATTATCACAGAACCAATGATCAATTATGTTCAGCAACAGGAAGTAAATTAAAAATTAGATACAAATTACCTAAAGTTTTAATTCATCAAGACCAAACTTACTTCGAAACATCTTTTGTCCTCACCCAAAATTTGACTAATACTGTTATTCTAGGTATCCCCTTTATATCTCTTCTCTACCCATTTATGACATCAACCAATAATATAACTACTTCACCCCTTGGTAAACCCATTACATTCTCGTTTCTTTCAGCACAAGATTCAACTTATGCAAAACAATTACAAAATTCTTCGATTTATATCTAACATATTTATTTTGCAGATGAAGAGCACCAAGCATTTCGGAGAGATTTCATTACCAATTTTCGCAAAAGAATCACAACAAAAATTCCAACTACTTTGTTATTTACGAGACATTGATGAAACTTAGCAATGTCTCCTTGATAACATATGGAGTGCTTCAAATACCCAGCACCTCAAAAATTCCCTAGATGCCTTGAGCATCTATTTTCAAAATCAAAATTTTTGTACAACAAAACAAATTTTACTTTCTAATTCCCCACACGAAGTTCTCACTAATCCATTTCCTATTTGTTACAAGAATTTACTTGACAGGAATCATAAGCTTATGGATCAAGTCAAGACACTACAACAGCAAATTCAATACTTCAAAAGACGTTCCTCTATTACCCCACTGGTAATAGCAGAGCATGTGCAGTCATCCCCACTGGATGATGGTGATAGCGTGTGTCAAAACTTTTCCAAAACTTTGGCATTACCCAAAACAATATCCTTACTTCCAACACAGTTCCCCACGGATATTATTACCAACATCCAACAACGTGCCCAACAGAATAGCCAGCATTTTCATCAATTTCTTTTTGAAACCTTAACCCAAATTGCTGGCCAAAATCCATTCAATTACCCAGAAATTCTTCCTGGCCTATCCTTTACTTGGGATACACTTTACTACCAACATCCAAATTTAAAACAATGTCCCAAAACCAAACTCCTTTGCCAAGAAATCCCATTAGAAAGGGCTCACTGTCAATGCAACTTAATATACAGTATTCCAAAAGCATGTATCAATATGACCACTTTTCAAAATATTACTATCCCATATAAAAACCAACAGGTCACAATTACACCCATGACCCTCCTCGATTACGGATTCCTCCAACAAATAATTTTTACACAACCATTACAAACCAATATCTTACCTCGCAGATTAGCAATCTGCATTCAAAACTGTTTTTCTATACCTTTCACAACCATTTGTCAAGCCATTATCCAAACCAAAATGCCAGAATGGACATCTTTTGGTACTATTATCCCAGCCCAACATATTATCCATGTAACCTCTAGTCCAAATTACAACCCCCATTATACTCCAAGCCAATTTCATTTAATGGGTTGTGAAACTCCAACCTGGATTTGTTCAAATCCAATTTCCAGTCAAATTCAAGATTACATTGCCTACCAAATTGCAAGCCACATCGGAGACAATGATATTTATACTCTCCAGCCTTATCAATTTAAATTATTCAGTGAAGATCCAATCCAAAAAATTCGAACCATGCATTATTTAGGAGAAGTACCCTTTCGTTTCCATACCTGCAACAATTCAGCAGTACAAATTTTTGAAGATTATATCCAGCAAGAATCTGAAAATGATTACCAGACAAATCATCCAAATGATGAAGACAGTGATTTTTTGGATCAACTTTCGGATGAATCACTGGCTAACATCAACAATCAAATGGAGCCCTAACAAGAAGACATCAATTACCAACTCCCAGCAAAAGCAATACTTTCTCCCACAAGTCAAAAAAGCACTACCAACTCAAGCATCAGACCACAACAACATTATGACAAGAAGAATTTCTTTCCACCGAAAGAAGAGCCTCCAAGTCAAAAAGCAAAACCATTATTCCACCAACAGCAATATTCAGGAAAACAATTATCATTTCAGCTTTTCCACCGAAAGCAGCCCCTCAAGTCAACAACAACATCAATTGCTCTTTACTTTTCTTAATTATAATGATTGTAAACAGGGTTCCTTATTCTATAAAAGGACTCTCAAGATCAGTAATTAGACATCTTTCAATTTTCTCTCATCATCTTTCATTTCAGCACTTCAAAAACTTGCATCTCAATACCTAAATTATCTTGCCCCAAGCGCAGGCGGATATTGTAGCACAATACCGTATCGAATCTTAATGTTTAACACGGCTCTTAGGTGGCCACTAAATTAAGAGAAAAATTGATTCTTAAATTACTAAAAGGAAGTACGGGCGTAGGGTTCATAACCCGGTGACCAGGTCCGGATATTTCATGCTCCATTCGTTGTTCCAAAACATTTGACTTTAGAGAGAGAAAGATACCCCGAAAGATGCGAATCATCGCGGTCGCCGTTTACCCATGTACAGCGAAGAACAAGTTTTGGTCCCCCGTACCTCGCGTTACATGGGCTCCGACAATGCCCGGATTCGTCTAACGAATGTTCTTTAATAACCTAAAATTGCTTTTACCATGATTGATCGTGAAAATCGGAGCAAGAACGTAACCAGCCCTGGCCACGGCGTGTTAATCACCCCGTGACCATACTTGGGAAACTACTCACTCATATTATCTAGAACGAATAACATAAATCTGAAATTAAACATGCTAATAACTTGAATACGAACTCGAACAAAGATTCGAGTCTCAGAACGCGGACAAACCCCCGCGAACTGAGAATAAAGTAAATAAACAGAAACGTTACCGAAGCAAGCCAGAAACAGCGGAAAAACTTCAAAACTTCAATGCAAAAATAAGCCGGAACGTAGAATCTTCAAAGGAAAAACGGCTGCGGAAATAAATGAGATCTAAAATATTTTTCGAACCCTAATTCGGAGTAAAAACGAGGTATAAATATGTCCCCGAAGTCAACACACGTGGCAAAGTCAAACAGGCGAAATAAGGGTCTCGGTATCGATACAGGAGAAGTCCTGTATCGATACCCGTTGGTTCTGTTTCCAAGATGACGCTTGGGTATCGATACAGGAGAAGTCCTGTATCGATACCGGTGCTCAAAGTTGACTTTTTCGGCTTTTGGTCGTCCTTGCTTTGGGTCCCACCGGTTCCCCACATGCCCGATGCCTTGTGTCTTCTTCCCGTGCTCCTTTTGGCCCGTTTCCTACAAAATAAACACAAAACACCAAAAACAAGACATACACCGAATCAAGTGGAAAATGAAATAAAACGCGCCTCTAATGCGCTAATTTGCCCTACTTAGGCGCTTATATCTTGAGATATTGCGCGCCTATCACACCCCCCAACTTGAGCGTTGCTAGTCCCTAGGAACGAACGAAAAACAACTGATAAAAAGAAACCAGAAAACATAAATGGGGGTACGGGGGTTATGACACTTGTAGAAACAATCAACCAAAGCGACAGATAATCACCTCCTGATATGCCTGGAACTCTCATGCATGCATGCTTTGACATAGAATTAAACATGGTTAGCATAGCTCCACATGCATGAATAAAAATCCCCACAAAGATAATCGCGTCACACAACTCACGAGAACACTCAACATCCCATATAAGCGCTTGGCGAGATGCGTGGGACCGAACAACTGGTTTCCACGTGCCAATCAAAATCAACGCTTAAACAAAAAATAACCGCACAATATGTCCAAACAGGATTTCACAAAATAATCAACATCATTATTAATCATGCATAAGTGAGAGATAGAATACGTGCACACGATCGACTAAGGACTTTTTGGATTATATTGACCTTGGTTATAACAAAGATAGGAAACTGCAAAATCAGGTGACGGCCTATAGAGGCTCAAGGTTAACTACCCTGACTGGCCGCACCTGTCACGTCTAAAACCTGTCAATGCGCCCATCGGCGCCACCCAAACCAAGTCCACAATCAAACCATTAAAAGTGAAACCATCATCCTAAGAGTTATATTACAAACCCCAAATGAAAACGAAAAACACAAGTTCCACATGAAATAACAAAATATCCAACATGAACTAACAGGAAACCACACATAAAATAACACCTCCAACTATCGCTACCTACCCTCAAGCCAGCCCCATGCAACCACAAGTGCCTCAGTCAATCCGACTCAACCTCCTCCGGTTCCGGTTCACCATCTGCGAAATCATCGCTGACCTCCAACTCAGGGAACTCAAGGGGAACATATGGATCTGAAGTCGACCCCTCAAGTCGCCTTACCATCCACTCTTCCCTGTGATTCATCTGCTGCAGCATTCTTGCATTTTGTCGCACCTCTCTCTTAAGCTTCTGATGACTTCGAATGGTAGCGACCCCTTGACAAAAGATTTTCTGCAGCCAAGTGGCATTGGCTGTGCTGGGGGGTGGCTGTGTAGTCAAATAAGTTCCTCCTCTAGCACCTCGAGTCTGGGCTCTGCTTTTGGTAAGAATGGTGATGTCTATTGCCCCAGGGACTAGTGGATCGTTGTTGAACCACTTGGCCCCTGACAACCCGGAGTCTCTAGCAATGGCAGTGATCAGGCAAGGGAATGGCATTCGGGTCTGTGTTGGGGCATCACGGAAATCGATAATCTTTGAATAAATGAACAATGCCCAATCACACACAGTATCTGGATCCATGAAGGCGGTCAACATATTCCCAGTATCAATAGAGGGCTTATTTTCAGTGGCCCTCGGATCCAGATTATAACAAACCAATTGATTCACAAATCGATATGCCGCCCTAAACTTGCCCGGCCGGTGAGGATTCCCAGCATCTGCACGTCTCTCGTACAAAAGACCCGTCACTGTGTGCGGGGTAAAATCCTCAGCGGGGCATGGGTAGTTAACATCAGTCGGCCTATGATAGCGCAAACTCGCAGCTATAACATCAGGGGTGATAATGATGGGGGTTTTACCTACTCGTGAGGTTATCTGAGTCTCGGAACTGAACGCATTCCCGGATGCTGGTATTTGAAAGTGTTTATAGAATTCCCTCACGAGTTCTAAATTATATCCGGGATTTGGATTGAACCAGAACGACATACCTTGCCGCACAATGGCTCGTATGGTCTCGTCATGCTCGAGAAACCCGTCCCGGATGACGTGGCGCTCGTTCTTAACGCCCCTTTGTTCAATAGAAGCCTCCCACTTGGCCCGTTCATCCCGAGCAATTTGATCCTTGGTCCTCCTTCCCCCGGCTACTTGCTCTGGAGGAGCACTGGAGGAGGCCGCACCTTTGCCCTTCGCCTTCCTAGATGCCATGTTTTGAAAAGGGTTAAGAAAATTTGGGTTTTTGGAATTTTAGGGTTTTTTAGATCTGGAAGGATAAGGGATTTGGGAAGGATTTGAGAGGTATATGTGGTAGAGGTGGAGAAGAGGAGTGTTTTGGTGAAGTTTGGTGGAATTTGGGTGAGATTTGGCGGAGTTATGGAGTTTTGAAGGTGGTGGCTATGGAGGTTTTTCGTGGGTTAGGGTTAGAGAGAGAGAGAGTTGAGGAAGAAGATGGGAAAGTGAGGGAGAATGACCGGCCAACCCTTAAAAATTCGCGTATAGGGTATCGGTATCGATACTTCTTCTCCCGTATCGATACCGTGGGTTCTTCAATGAATGGGTCACAACCGGTGATCGATCAAAGACTTTTCCCGTATCGATACCTAAAGGCTTATAATTTTTTTTTTTTTTTTTTTTTTTTTTTTTTTGGAAATTAGGCTGGGGTTTATGGGTTTTGGTTTCCAAAACACGGCACCTAATCAGACTTCTTCAAAAATTAATCCCTCAAATCGCCATTGCTTCCCAATTTTCCACAACAGTACGACACTTATGATGCACAGAGCTTGACTTTCCCCCCCCAACTTGAATCCAACCAAAAACACCGGTTTCCTAAGTTAGACACGGGAACTGACTCGGACTGGTTTAAGATGGGTCAAGGGGACTCATATGTGGTTTAATCATGCAATAATGCCTTGTTTCATCCCCTATGCACGTTATTTACTCTCACAAACGCATGAAAAATAACTAGTCTCTTACTTGCAAAACAAAAGCCTACTATTTTATGCGATTGCAGAACGGAATACAAAGAACATGGGCATGCTATTCAGGATATGCTATTATCAATGTGAGGACACTCGTTCACATGCTTGACAGTGCATCATGCTCAACTAGATAGCCAAATATATGCATGCATTCAAGTTAAACAGGCATACTAATTCAGCTAGATCTCATCGCTTACTGACATTTACAAGACGCATAACACCCGTATCCCCAAAACTAACTAGCAACGCAAAAATCAAAAATAAGTACAAAGTACACCCTCCCCCCAACTAGAATCATGCTATGTCCCCAGAGCATGGAGACTGGACCTGTGGGTGGCAGCCAACCACCATGACCTCGGCCGATATACGAGGAATTTCAGGTACGCTCACCATGCAACCTGCAAAACACGTCAGTCCAGCCCGGCACGTGGTATCCGGGCGTACACAGAAAAACCAAAAAGCAAGAACAGAAAAAGAAAATAAACCACCACTTTCGTCACGTGAAAGACACGGGTACTACTTTTCTCCCTAATTTCTCACTTAAATTTGTGTAGAGAAGGTCATCAAAACAATCCCGGGTAAGTCACGACTCAACAGGTTAAACTACTCAAGGTTTCTCCTTAAAGCAATCAGAGCCAATCGTCTTTTATGACTATCCGAGACACGGCAATAAGATTGTTCGAAACCCAGATACACAAAGTTAAGGATAGAAATTAGGTGGCTATACCGGACCCTTTTTTTTTTTTTTTTTTTTTTGAAAATTAAAAAAACACGAAAATACCCAAAACGCCCTTACTAACCGGAGCTGGGCACACGATCCTTATTTTAATAGCGGCGTGCGAAGCTAAAAATACCCAAGTCAATGATGGGTACCCCTATTACTAGGAGTCGGGTCCACACTCAATAAAGAGCACGGTACGCGTGAGCTACCCGTAAAACATAGCCCAATGGCTACACTATGGAATGTCCGAGTAAACGGGATCAACTAAGTCCTCCTCAGGTTCACCTATGTCAATGATTTCCAAAAATGGTTTAAGACGCTGCCCATTAACTTTAAAAATATGATTATCCTTAGGGTCACAGACATCTATCGAACCGTTCGGGTAAACCTGTTGGACTATGTACGGCCCATCCCAACGAGACCTCAACTTCCCTGGAAATAGGTGAATGCGCGAGTTATATAATAAAACTTTTTGCCCAACACTAAAGGTTTTGCGCTGAATATTTCTATCGTGGTACGCTTTAACCTTAGCTTTGTAAATGCTAGTGCTCTCATACGCGTCTTTCCTAATTTCCTCAAGCTCACACAACTGGAGCTTCCTATGGGCACCTGCCTCTGGCAAACTTGCATTCACCGTCTTAATGGCCCAATGGGCCTTATGCTCCATCTCTACTGGCAGGTGGCAGGCCTTACCGTAAACAAGCCGATAGGGTGAAGCACCCAATACGGTCTTGTAAGCAGTGCGGTAGGCCCACAACGCATCGATCAGTCGCAGGGACCAATCCTTTCTACTCGGGTTCACCGTTTTCTCTAAGATCCCCTTAATCTCCCGATTGGCCAGCTCAGCCTGGCCATTGGTCTGAGGGTGATAGGCCGTAGACACCTTATGAGAGATGCCATACTTCCTCATTAAAGCCTCAAAGGACCGATTGCAAAAGTGGGTGCCCTGATCAGAGATTATGGCACGTGGCATGCCAAATCTCGACAACACATGACTCTTTAAAAACTCTAGCACCACTTTTGAATCACTAGTCCTAGTGGGAATCGCCTCTACCCATTTTGACACGTAATCCACCGCCAGGAGGATGAACTCGAAACCGTGTGACACAGGGAATGGGCCCATGAAATCAATGCCCCAACAATCAAAGACCTCCAACACATAAATATTGTGGAGGGGCATCATATTTCTCGGGCCAACTTTACCTAATTTCTGACATCGGTCACAAGACTTGCAAAATGCATAGGCATCCTTAAATAAATTCGGCCAAAAGAAGCCGCACTGTAATACCTTGGCGGTGGTTTTCTTGGCGGAAAAATGACCGCCACACGCCTCTGAGTGACAAAACTCAAGAATTCCCCTCTGATCAACCTCGGGGACACAACGGCGCACTATCTGGTCCGCACAGTATTTAAACACATATGGATCATCGAAAATATACTGCCGAACCTCTCTCAAAAAGCGCTGCTTTTGCTTTTCAGAAGTAGACCAATGGGGTGGAATCTGCCCAGTCACCAAATAATTGGCGATATCTGCAAACCACGGGCACGTGTTAGCAGCGAACAACTGCTCGTCGGGAAAGGTATCCACAATGGGGAGATGAGAGGTGGGGTCCTCAAACTCCAAACGAGACAGGTGGTCAGCTACCACATTCTCAACCCCTTTCTTATCCTTAATAACGAGGTGGAATTCTTGCAGCAAAAGAATCCACCGGATAAGGCGAGCCTTCGCATCCTGCTTGGTCATCAAATACCTCAAGGCCGCATGATCGGTATAAACCACAATCTGCGACCCCACCAAGTAGGACCGAAATTTATCTAAGGCAAACACCACCGCTAACAATTCCTTCTCAGTGGTGGTGTAATTCAATTGTGCCTCATTCAATGTCTTGCTCGCATAATAAATCACATAGGGATCTTTCCTCGCCTCGACCTAAAAATGCGCCGATTTGCATAGTCGAGTCGACGCGTCACACATAAGCTCAAACGGCAAACTCCAACTGGGAACTGAACGATTGGCGGAGTTGTGAGACTCCGCTTCAATTTCTGGAATGCCCCCTCACAAGCATCGGACCACACAAAGGGTGTGTCCTTTGCCAACAAATGACACAAAGGCCGGGAGATAGCGCTGAAATCCTTAATAAATCGCCGGTAAAAACCGGCGTGACCTAGAAATGATCGGATATCCTTAACAGTCTTTGGAGTGGGAAGATTGGCAATTAAGTCTATCTTCGCCTTGTCCACCTCAATACCCTTGGATGAGACAATGTGTCCCAACACAATCCCTTGGGTCACCATGAAGTGGCACTTCTCCCAATTCAGCACAAGGCGCTTCTCCTCGCACCTAGTCAAGACTTTTCCTAAGTTCTCGAGGCATCCGTCAAACGAATCCCCAAAAACTTGAAAAGTCATCCATAAAAACCTCTACTATTTTCTCTACCATGTCGCTGAAAATTCCCATCATACACCTTGAAAAGGTGCCGGGAGCATTGCACAAGCCAAATGGCATGCGACGGTAGGCAAAAGTACCATACGGGCACGTAAAAGTAGTCTTTTCCTGGTCCTCCATGGCTACCTCGATCTGATTGTAGCCAGAGTATCCATCCAGGAAGCAATAGAACGCTCTGCCCGCGACTCTCTCTAAAATCTGGTCAATGAATGGAAGGGGAAAATGATCCTTCCGGGTGCTCGCATTGAGCTTCCGGTAGTCTATGCAAACACGCCACCCGGTCTGAACACGGGTCGGCACTAACTCACCCTCCTCATTTCTCACTACTGTCACCCCTGCCTTCTTAGGCACAACCTGCACAGGACTTACCCACTCACTATGGGCAATCGGGTAAATGATACCCGCATCAAGCAGCTTAAGTACTTCCGTCCTAACCACCTCCTTCATATTGGGGTTTAGACGGCGCTGAGGTTGCCTAGAAGGCTTCACATCCTCATCAAGAAAAATGCGGTGTGTACACACCGTAGGACTAATACCCTGAAGATCTGCTATCGTCCAGCCTATCGCCCCTATATGCTCTCTCAGCAGGGCAAGTAATTTAGCCTCTTGATCCACCTCCAAGGAGGAGGAGATCACTACTGGAAACGTATCATCGCCTTTAAGAAAGGCATATTTCAACGTATCCGGTAAAGGCTTCAATTCAGGCTTCGGCGGCTGGACCGATGATGGGAGAGCTTTAGGTAATGGGGCGCCCAATGGTTCGAGAACTGGGTCCCAAACAGCGCCGCATATATCCTCTACTGCTAGCATCTCCATCAAACTCCCTACCTCTGGAGAATCTAAAAATGACGCCTCATGGGCGGTCAGGGCTATCTCCAGAGGATCCTTGTACAACATACTCTCGACATGCTCTTGCACTAGCGTGTCGATCAAACTCACCTCATAGACCTCCTCATCATCCTCTACCCGACTATTAACATTGAAGACGTTCACCTCCATTTTCAAGTCCCCAAATGATAATTGGACTTGTCCAGTTTTGCAATTCATTACAGCACTGGAGGTGGCTAAAAATGGGCGGCCAAGGATGATAGGAGTCTTCTCAAAGACTTCCGGGATTGGACACGTGTCCAAGACAATGAAATCCACGGGGAACAAAAACTCCCCCACCTGAATCAGAACATCCTCCACTACCCCCTTAGGAATTCTCACACTCCGGTCAGCTAGCTGTAGCGTAACCGGTGTGGCTTTAAGGTCACCTAGGCCTAGTCTCAAGTACACCGAATATGGGAGCAAGTTGACACTCGCTCCCAAATCTAGTAAGGCCTTCTCAAAACTCTGGCCTGCAATGGCTATAGGGATAGTGGGACAACCCGGATCTTTCCGCTTAATCGGAATATCAGCTTGGAGAATGGAGCTCACTTGCTCCGTCAGTAGCACGTTGCACTGACTCTTAGTTCTCCGTTTCGACGTGCACAACTCTTTAAGCACCTTTGCAAACTGAGGAATAGCGTCAATGGCTTCCATCAGAGAGATAGGAAACTGAACCTTCTTGAACAGCTCAAGAATCTGGAAATGCGCATTGACGCTGGGCTTTGCCACCAAGCGATGGGGATATGGTGCAACGGGTGGCAAAGTAGTCGTGGGGGCCGCAGGAGCAGGCACCACTACCTCAGGTGACTCTAATTCTCTCTCTTCCTCAGTACCCTTTCCCAAATTTGAACAAATGACCGGAACCGAGGTGGAACCGATTTCGCTTCAGAGGAATAGTCTTATCGATCACCTTCCCACTTCTGAGAGTGGTGACCGCCTTTGCTTCCTCCAGACTGGGGTTCGGATTACTCGAACCTGAACCATCTCCCAAATAATTAGAACCGACAGCATTGGCTTGAGGTTGAGAGGGAAATTTTCCCCTCTCCTGTTGGTTTTGCCCAACTACTGCCGTCAACTGAGTCAATTGGGACCTAATGTCACCTATGGCCTGCTTGGTCTGCTCAGTGAAACTCAACTGAGACTGCATGAGAGCTTTTATCATATCATCAGTCTGCTTATCCCTCGGTGGATGATTTATGCCAGGGGGTGGTCCAGAGTATGAAGGACCGTACCCCTGCTGATTCTGTGAGGGATAGCGATATTGGGACATTTGGCCTTGTTGAGCCCGGTATGGTTGCACCTGTTGCTGAGGCTGTGCCTGGGGTGGCACTGGTGCCTTGGGGTCTCTATAACTCAGGAGTGGGTTGTGAGCCCAGCCCGGATTATAGGTATTTGAGAACGGATCCCAACGTTGGTTCACCGCATTCACCTCAGCCTGGTTGCTTTGGAAGGCCTCTTTAACTATCGGAAACGCGGGGCAAGCAGTAACTGAATGCCCCGGACACTCACATAAAGCACACACCTCCTCAACTCTCACATCATTTACCTGGTGGACTTGCTTCAGTCGCAAGTCCTCCATCTGTTTAGCCAATTTGTCCAACTGGGACTGGACAGTGTGTTCTCTCACGCTCAAAGGAAAAATACCGGACCCACTGGGTCCCTGTGCAGCCATGGCCCTGTCAGCTAAGTCGGAAGGTTCCCAACTTCTATGCTTTTCGGCCAACTCCTCTAAGAAATCCCATGCCGCATCTGGGGCTTTGTCTAGGAAATCCCCATCCCTACATAGGTACTCAATTTGCTGGGCCGTCGCAATATTTAGGCCCAGCTGGAAAGATGTCACCAATTGGTGTTTCTCATACCCATGGTGGGGTAAGGACAATAACAACTCCTTAAACCTCTCCCAGCACCTCAAAAACGACTCGCCTTCTTTTTGTCTGAAAGATTGGATTTGGCGAGTCAAGTCGTGGTCTTACTTACTCTGAGAAGTACTTCCTATAGAACAACTCTCTAACGGCCCATGTCCCGAGGGATTGCTCCTTCTGCATTCTGAGCCACTTATCCGCACTGTCTTTCAGAGAAGCAGGGAAAAGCTTAAGGCAAGCGTTTTCCCACTGAGCAGTGGTGGCGAGGGTGCGCACCAACCCCTCAAAATGGCGGATATGCTCGTATGGGTCCTCATTTTCCCTCCCATAGAAAAGAGGAAGAGCATTATGGGTTCCCGGTTTGACAGTGAAGGCATTGCGTGCCTCCACTGTCTCCGTGGGCAGTACTATTGGGCCGCGAGGAGTAGTCCTCGTGGGATGCATATAGTCGCGCATGGACCTTTGTTCTCGCCATCATCACTCCCTAAGTCAAAAAGTGGATTGGGAAATTCTAAGAACAAGTTCGGGACGGTCTCGAAGTTCACTCTCGGAAGACTCCGACTGAGTGGGATGCCACTCAAGTGGGAGTGCTCCTGGCTGGACTGCTAAGGGCTCCAACTGACTAGAAGCCCCTGCTAGTGGAATTTCCACCAACGACTCTTTATCTATCCTACAAAGACGCTTAGACGGGTCTCGGAAAAAGAGTGGGTCCCCTTTTGGTGAACCCTTCTTTCCCTTACCTATCTTGACTCAATCCTAAAAATAACAACTCAAAATTTACCTAAATATTTTTTTTTTTTTTTTTTTTAAAGTTAAGGAAGATAAGATTAAAATTAAAATGAACTAAACACTAACTACCCGAATTCTTAACACCTCTTGCCTTCCCCGGCAACGGCGCCAAAAATGCTTGACCGAAATCCTATACCTAAATTACTGGGTTGCCCCAAGCGCAGGGCGGATATCAGTGTAGCACAATACCCGGTAAGACCGGAATCGAATCCACAGAGAAGGTGGAAAGTGCTGACTAAAAACTCGGGATGCTAATGTTTAACACGGCTCTTAGGTGGCCACCCTTTTTGATTTGGTTTGGTGAATTAGCTAAATTAAGAGAAAAATTGATTCTGATTAAATTACTAAAAAGGAAGTACGGTCGTAGGGTTCATAACCCGGTGACCAGGTCCGGATATTTCATGCTCCATTCGTTGTTCCAAAACATTTGACTTTAGAGAGAGAAAGATACCCCGAAAGATGCGAATCATCGCGGTCGCCGTTTACCCATGTACATCGAAGAACAAGTTTTGGTCCCCCGTACCTCGCGTTACATGGGCTCCGACAATGCCCGGATTCGTCTAACGAATGTTCTTTAATAACCTAAAATTGCTTTTACCATGATTGATCGTGAAAATCGGAGCAAGAACGTAAACAGCCCTGGCCACGGCGTGTTAATCACCCCGTGACCATACTTGGGAAACTACTCACTCATATTATCTAGAACGAATAACATAAATCTGAAATTAAACATGCTAATAACTTGAATACGAACTCGAACAAAGATTCGAGTCTCAGAACGCGGACAAACCCCCGCGAACTGAGAATAAAGTAAATAAACAGAAACGTTACCGAAGCCAGCCAGAAACAGCGGAAAAACTTCAAAACTTCAATGCAAAAATAAGCCGGAACGTAGAATCTTCAAAGGAAAAACGGCTGCGGAAATAAATGAGATCTAAAATATTTTTCGAACCCTAATTCGGAGTAAAAACGAGGTATAAATATGTCCCCGAAGTCAACACACGTGGCAAAGTCAAACAGCGAAATAAGAGGGTCTCGGTATCGATACGGAGAAGTCCCGTGATCGATACCCGTTGGTTCTGTTTCCAAGATGACGCTTGGGTATCGATACAGGAGAAGTCCTGTATCGATACCGGTGCTCAAAGTTGACTTTTTCGGCTTTTGGTCGTCCTTGCTTTGGGTCCCACCGGTTCCCCACATGCCCGATGCCTTGTGTCTTCTTCCCGTGCTCCTTTTGGCCCGTTTCCTACAAAATAAACACAAAACACCAAAAACAAGACATACACCGAATCAAGTGGAAAATGAAATAAAACGCGCCTCTAATGCGCTAATTTGCCCTACTTAGGCGCTTATATCTTGAGATATTGCGCGCCTATCAATCTCTCTCTCTTCTCTCCCCCCATATATCTCCCAACTCCTCCTCCCCTTCCTCCTCTTATGTTCCAGTAGCTTCAAGTAAGCTTTTCAATATAATTAAAACAGAGTAATTAGGCGGTCTAGACCAGCCATAAATCAGGCACAATAATAAGGGCGGTAGAACCAGCCATAATAATGCAATAATTAAAACAGAGTATAGAAATGGAAATTCAAATCATTATATTGAAATATTGAAAAGCTTACTTGAAGCTACTGGAACATAAGAGGAGGAAGGGGAGGAGGAGTTGGGAGTACAGTTGGGAGATATATGTGTGTGTGTGTGTGTGTGTGTGTGTGTGATTGTGTGTGTGCAGCACATGGCATTACGTGTGTGCATAATTAGGCGTAACGTTAGGATGCATCATTCGAGGGCCTTTCGAGTTATTTTTTGAAAATTAGAACCGTCTATATTTTTTGTAAGATGGAATATATTATTCATGTCAAAAATTAAGTATATTTATTATCTCTATATGCTCGATCGGAGTTAACAAATATTTTTCTACTAATGATTCTCACGTCCGGAATCTCCCAATGAAGGGGTTTTCAAAATCCGATTGGCCCAAAATTTGGTGAGGTTTATTAAAACACCAATAAAAACAAAATAGTCGGTGTTGATCGTCGTATTTGTGTTGCGATCATGTGCCTAACTACATTAGACTATAGCAGTATATATTGGTTCATAACTAAGTAAGTTCAATGTATAACATTGAATGGTGGATACTGGTTCGTTTTCTTACATGTTTGATCTAAACCGATACGATTTAACATCTTATCAATTCTATCATTCTCCCCGAAATTTATGATCCTCCAATGTCGGTAACCACGCGATCTGAACACATTCAGTGCTTCTAGTGGCATTTGAACACTATAATGCACCATTTCAAGGCCATCCGATCTATTTCTTGAAAATCGAAACCGTTTGATGTGTTTAAAACGTGTTTGTAAGGTCCAATGAGATGATTTGGCCAAAAACAACCCATAGGGCTTGATCGAGCAATTTTTCATATAGCGGTTTTATGAAAAAATGCTCCGATCAAGCCCTTCTTCCGGTAGTATTTTTTTGCCACATCCCTCCGTAGGTCCTTAAAAACACGTTTTAAACACATCTAACGGTTCAGATCGTCAAATTTTGTCCGAAAATTGGAGTTCGAGGTCTAAATTTTTACACCTTGCGGGATCCTTCATATGAAGTTTATTGCTTATTTTAGTTAATTAAACTTAGTATTTTTGTAAATTAATTTCTATAATATGATTAATTTCTATTATTTATTAATTTCTATTATTTATTAATTTCTATAATTTAATTTGATAATTTCTATAAGCTGTTTCATGATGTGATTAATTTGGTTGCTTGTTTTTCGTAAACCGTGCGGGGTGCCTTAAACCCCCCCCCTTCTAACTTAGCTCCCGAACCCGAGAAATCTTGGTAACGTGCCGGTGAAAGCTTTTTTCCAAAACAAGGGCAAATGAGTCATTTTTTTAATAAAAAAAAAACGGTTTCTAGGGTACTGTCCTTAAACCCGGGTGGCGACTCCAAAATCATAATCTTATTTTCAAAACCATTCGGTGAATTTTTGCGGGGTGTCCACAACGGGACGGCGATCCAATGGTCGGATAACCAGAGTCGGAGAGGGGTAGAGAGAGAGAGAGACTGAGAGAGGGTCTGAGTCGCAGAGAGAGAGAGACAGAGAGACTAAGGTAACGTTTGCAGGCCCTAGGAAGGGGAAAAAAAGATTATATATATATATATATGGATCAATTTCTAATGAGGGATCCCTCATTTTATTAAAAATGAGGACCTCATGCTTCCCGACCAAATTTCGACGATCCGAACCGTTAGATGTGTTTATGTAAGGACCAAGTTCCGGATTTCTTTGTTTTTGGCAATTCCGTTTGACAAAACACACATTTACATCGAGTTGTAATTTTATTTTTTTAGAGTGTCTGTTTAGGTGTGGAAAGGAATCATCTCTTTATGTAATGGTTGAGAGTGCGGTAGTATTTATTTTAGTGGTGAGTTGAGTAGGTTATTTTACTTGTTTAGAAGTTGCTCAACGACTTGCTCAAGCAACCTGTCAAGCAATCTGTTGTTCGTTAGTTGCTCGAGCAACTTGGTTCTTGCTTGAGCAACCGCTATGCGCCTATATATTCGCATCAACTAGGTTAAACGATTTTTGAGCAGCCACACTTTATTCTCTGCACTCCTACTCATCCTTAAAACACTTGTGGCGGCTAGGGTTTGTGGATCTTGAAGATCTTTGAAGACCGGATGCTTAGAGTTCATCTTCAAGGGGTTTAATGCTTCAACAATCAACTTTCAGTTAGAGTTCTTTGGTGGGATTCCGAAAGTATCCAAGGAAGGCTTGTGCGATTCAAGGCGTTGGCGATCAAGATCAGTGGGTGCGGTGTACGTGTGACTCGGCAGGTGATACTTAGAACGTTGTGAGGATTTACATCGTTTGGATAGGTATATCTGTAACTGCACAATGAGTATAGTGATTTTGATTCCTTCCCGTGGTTTTTTACCCATTTAGGGTTTTCCACGTATATCTCTCGTGTTGTGGGTTTTGACCGCTTTAAAGCGTAATTTTCAATTTAATTAGTGATTCGCATTCATACCGTTAGGGTTTTAACGATTTTAAGGGAACCCTGGTTTTTCAATTGGTATCGAGCTAGTTGCTCCTTCCGGGATTTATTTTCCTAGAGCATCCATCATGAGTATGAATATGAATCACGTGTCTAGAAATTTGCCTATACTTGATGCTGATAATTTTGATTACTGGAAATCTAGAATAAAGGCTATAATGAGATCTGCAGGTGAAGAAATTTGGGACTCATGTATTGTGGGGTACACTCGGCCCATGAAAATCAGAGGACAAACAAAGTTAAAAACCCCAATCCCCGAGTTATCAAAAAGCATTACTTCAAAGCAAACAACCGTTTGATATTTTATTTTCTCATTGATATTAATGAGCACGGGAAAATAGCTAATCGTGAAATAGCGAAAGAGGCATGGGACATTCTCGTTACTTGTCACGAGGGGACAGACGTGGTTAATGCTTACTACGGAGTTTGAGACCATCAGAATGCAGGAGGAGGAGACCTTCAATCAATTTTATTCCAAGCTCATCGCCATCGTCAATAGCTGTGAGAACTTGGGTGAGCCAATTCCTTCATTTCGTATTATTAAAAAATATTACGCTCCTTACCTCCTAGATTTAAAACTCAAGTAACTATGTTGGAGGGTAAGAGAAAATTAAAAGAAAAAATCTGTCAAGAAATAGTTGGGATTCTCCAAACTTATGAGGTCAACCTATTGCAATCAACTCCTGTTCACCTAAAGTAAAACATTCGAGTCTTCAATTGCTTTTAAAAGTACTCAAAAAAAATATAAGAAAGGTTCGGATAGTGATAGTGATGTCGATTTTGAGGAGATAAAAGCTTTTTCAAACAATTTAAAAATAGTATGAAAAAGAACAATGATAAAGGAAAAGGAGAATTTTCTAAAAAATTAAAAATGAAGGAAAAGGATCACCCGAGGGACCACAAAGTTTTGAGTGTCACGGGTTTGGTCATTATGCCCTAGATTGTGCTAACAAAAAGAAAAAGAAGGTTTTTGTTGCTCAAACGTGGGATGATAGCGATTCTGATGAATCGAATGAAGAACAGGACGGCAACGAAAATAATGATAGAAACTTTTTGGCTTTCGGAGTTTCCTTAAATCCTAAGGGTCTTTCCGAATCGAGTGGTTCTGAGACGGATAATAGTGAGGCGGAAAGTTGTGATGACATGGATGAGATCAAAGAGGAGTACAACAAACTTCATGTTTTTAGTAAAAAATTGATGAAGGTGAATGATAAGCTTTCTGATCAGGTCAAGAATTTAGAGAATATTTTGAATGAACGCACTCAAGAGAGGGATGAGAGAAATAAAGAAATTGAGCTCCTTCTTGAGAAAAATAAGGCCTTGACTAGTGCGAAGTCTAAGGAGAAATTAGAGGATGATACAAAAACGGGGACCCAAGTATTGGATCATATTCTTTCCATCCAACGGCATCCTAGCGATCGTTCAGGGCTTGGTTATCATGCGACATCTTCAACTCCGCCAATTGGGAAAGAAGGTACTAATCATAAAGATAAGAAGAAGAATGCTAATGGCGTACAGAACAAGCTCAATTCTCCCACGCCAAAGAAGCAAACGACAATAGTGGTAAACGAACATCCCAAACGCAAGGAGGTAAAAACTAAAGTTATTAATAATGCTAAGTCTCAAGTGTTTACTCATGTCGTTAAATTTGTACCTACTTGTCATTATTGTGGTATGACTGGCCATATTAGACCGCACTGTAGGAAGATGCATAAATCTAACACTTCACATGATGCATATGTAGCTCATTCTTATGGACATAATAATTTTGTGCCCACTTGCCATCATTGTGGAATTAGAGGTCATATTCGTCCTTACTGTCTTTGCCCTTCATGGTAAACCCAAAGCCTATGCCCATTAAAAAGACTCGTGTTGAAAAGGGCAAGCCTAGACAGATGTGGGTTCGTAAAATGGATTTGGTATCTCCGGTTGATGATGATCTTGACTCTCTAGATGACTATAGTTCACTCGGAGAGGTTGACCTTGCCTTTTAAGGCTAGGATTAGTTCCATAAACTAGGTTTAATTGATCATGCATATCTTAATACCTAGATTTATGGAGTTTTATAATTTGTTTCATAGTTGTCTTGTTTTTATTTTCTTTGAGTTATTATATCAAAAAAAATTCAAAAATTTTATGTCTATTTATCGGTTGTTATGTGGATTGAGCATGATAGACTTCAGTGCGTAGTTGAATATCATCAGATTTTATGAACATGTTCATCCGTATTTTTTATTGCACTTCTTTTGGTATTCTCCCTGCAAGAACATTCGAATGCCAATAAACCATGAGTATCCGACATTCTGTACACTTATTCATGGCTATTATGGATGGTTGACAATTAGGGGTCTTGTTCTCATAAACTTGGTTTGTATCTTGAGATTTCTTTTTGAGATTGACCCGTGGTTAGAATTCCAAATGTGATGTTGAAATCCATCCACCACCATTTGTTTTTTTGTCTCCATCTCCCCCTCCGAAATGGAGAGAATGAATGACTTGAGGAAAGGGCTACCTATAGGACAAAAGTCCTAGTAGTGTGAAAGCCGCCGATGATAGTGCAAAATACAATGGAAAAAATATTTCCATCGGTGAGGTTATATAAAAAAATGAGAGTTTATGGAAAATGTGGTATTAGTATTGGACCACTTGCTTAGTAACCGGTTGCATTCGGCTCTATCCAAATCCGGACGGTCGCGTCAAACGGCGAGTGGGGTAAAAGAGAATACTTTGTAAAATGAATAAAAATTAGAGGTTCAGGGGGAGCTCCGCAAGTACTTATCAACAAAAAATCATTGAGGACCTAGCTTGGTTTGACTTCTTGAGGGGGAGTCATCTTGATACTCCTATTGTTCATGAGAATATAGGTCCTAAATTAAGCTAACCTGATATCTAGGCCATGGATGCACACACACACTTTCCTCACATGTCATTGATCATGGTGCGTTGTTTTTCTTCTGTCTTGCATGGTGTTCTATCATCAAGTTGTGTCTTAATGTTTGGATGTCTTGTTCATTGCATCTCATGATATAATACTTGCGCTAAAACTTTCTCATGCTCATATCTTCAAAAATTTATAATCTTTTAGCATTGAGTTTAATTATGTTGAGCTTTGCATGCTTTTAGTACTTTGTCTGCTATTGAGTTTAGGCATCATGATATTTGTGCTAGTGTTCGCTTCTCTCTTAAATATCTCACTTGGCTGCTTCTCTTGGACTTTTATTGTTCAATGCACTCCTTTGTTCACATTTATTGCTTAATTGTTTATCCTATTCGCCCTTTGTCATTCCATGTCAAAAAGGGGGAGAATGATGAAAGGGGGAGTAGGTTGCCTAATGTTCTAATATATTTGGATGTTGAGTTTTGTTTGCAGGCTCTCTATAACTCGTTCATATAGGATAGATTGCCTTTGTAGTGTGTTTTGTCATGGAAGTGCCAAAGGGGGAGATTGTAAGGACCAAGTTCCGGATTTCTTTGTTTTTGGCAATTCCGTTTGACAAAACACACATTTACATCGAGTTGTAATTTTATTTTTTTAGAGTGTCTGTTTAGGTGTGGAAAGGAATCATCTCTTTATGTAATGGTTGAGAGTGCGGTAGTATTTATTTTAGTGGTGAGTTGAGTAGGTTATTTTACTTGTTCAGAAGTTGCTCAACGACTTGCTCAAGCAACCTGTCAAGCAAATCTGCTGTTCAGAAGTTGCTCAACGACTTGCTCAAGCAACCTGTCAAGCAAATCTGTTGTTCGTTAGTTGCTCGAGCAACTTGGTTCTTGCTTGAGCAACCGCTATACGCCTATATATTCGCATCAACTAGGTTAAACGATTTTTGAGCAGCCACACTTTATTCTCTGCACTCCTACTCATCCTTAAAACACTTGTGGCGGCTAGGGTTTGTGGATCTTGAAGATCTTTGAAGACCGGATGCTTAGAGTTCATCTTCAAGGGGTTTAATGCTTCAACAATCAACTTTCAGTTAGAGTTCTTTGGTGGGATTCCGAAAGTATCCAAGGAAGGCTTGTGCGATTCAAGGCGTTGGCGATCAAGATCAGTGGGTGCGGTGTACGTGTGACTCGGCAGGTGATACTTAGAACGTTGTGAGGATTTACATCGTTTGGATAGGTATATCTGTAACTGCACAATGAGTATAGTGATTTTGATTCCTTCCCGTGGTTTTTTACCCATTTAGGGTTTTCCACGTATATCTCTGTGTTGTGGGTTTTGACTGCTTGCGTAATTTTCTGCTAGTTGATTTAATTAGTGATTCGCATTCATACTGTTAGGGTTTTAACAGATTTTAAGGGAACCCTGGTTTTTCAGTTTAAAATGTGTTTTTAAGGTCCATCGCGAGGATTCATCCAAATAAAATACCCGTAAGAGCTTAATCCGATCAGTTTTTGTTAAAAACGATCAGTTTGGTCCTCATTTTATTTAAAATGAGGGATCCCTCATTAGAAGTTGATCCTATATATATGGATATATATATATATATATATATATATATATATATAGTGTGTGTGTGTGTGTGTGTGTGTGTGTGTGTGTGTGTGTGTGTGATTGTGTGTGTGATTGTGTGTGTGCAGCACATGGCATTACGTGTGTGCATAATTAGGCGTAACGTTAGGATGCATCATTCGAGGGCCTTTCGAGTTATTTTTTGAAAATCAGAACCGTCTATATTTTTTGTAAGATGGAATATATTATTCATGTCAAAAATTAAGTATATTTATTATCTCTATATGCTCGATCGGAGTTAACAAATATTTTTCTACTAATGATTCTCACGTCCGGAATCTCCCAATGAAGGGGTTTTCAAAATCCGATTGGCCCAAAATTTGGTGAGGTTTATTAAAACACCAATAAAAACAAAATAGTCGGTGTTGATCGTCGTATTTGTGTTGCGATCATGTGCCTAACTACATTAGACTATAGCAGTATATATTGGTTCATAACTAAGTAAGTTCAATGTATAACATTGAATGGTGGATACTTGGTTCGTTTTTCTTACATGTTTGATCTAAACCGATACGATTTAACATCTTATCAATTCTATCATTCTCCCTGAAATTGATGATCCTCCAATGTCGGTAACCACGCGATCTGAACACATTCAGTGCTTCTAGTGGCATTTGAACACTATAATGCACCATTTCAAGGCCATCTGATCTATTTCTTGAAAATCAGAACCGTTTGATGTGTTTAAAACGTGTTTGTAAGGTCCAATGCGATGATTTGGCCAAAAAAACAACCCATAAGGGCTTGATCGGAGCAATTTTTCATATAGCGGTTTTATGAAAAAATGCTCCGATCAAGCCCTTCCGGGTAGTATTTTTTTGCCACATCCCTCCGTAGATCCTTAAAAACACGTTTTAAACACATCTAACGGTTCAGATCGTCGAAATTTTGTCCGAAAATTGGAGTTCGAGGTCTAAATCTTTACACCTTGCGGGATTCATATGAAGTTTATTGCTTATTTTAGTTAATTAAACTTAGTATTTTTGTAAATTAATTTCTATAATATGATTAATTTCTATTATTTATTAATTTCTATCATTTAATTTGATAATATCTATAATTTAATTTGATAATTTCTATAAGCTTTTTCATGATGTGATTAATTTGGTTGCTTGTAGGCTGCGAAAAAATAATTAAGTGCGAAATTCTCTCTCCCCCCCCCATATGTATATGTATAGGCGCCAAATCTCATCAAAGATCCTAGATTGGGTTTTCATCCAGGACTCTCCAAATTCCCACATTTCTTGATCAAATTTTGACGATCCGAAACGTCTAATGTGTTTAAAACATGTTTTTAAGGGTACCCGTTAGTAATTATCAAAAAATTTATCGGGAAGGCTTGATCCGATCAGTTTTTTATTAAACTGTACATATACAGTTTTTAGTGAAAACTGATTGGATCAAGCTCTTCCCTGGCAATTTTTTTTTTTTAATGATTTGTCGCGAGGACCCTTAAAAACTCCTTTTATACACATTGGACGGTTCAGATCATGAAAATTTGATCAGAAAATAGGAGTCCCTGATGGGAAGCCCATCAGATATACCTGATTGGACAATTGACGTATATATGTAATACTTGGTTACCAACATTATTAAGGTTTCTCCAATTGTTACTTCAGAATTCTGGCAATTAATCAAAATGCATGTAAACCGATTCAGACACCCAATTTTATTTTGTGAAAAATCTTGTATGAATCCTCAAACTATCTTTACAAATACACCTGAATTTCGCAGCAAAATTAGCCACCATCGATCGTTATTGGACACAACGTGCAGCTATTTCTAGTTAATATTTCTGACAGAGACCTGGACCAGCCCAAAAAAAAAAAATACTTAACAAATGCTTTCACCTTCACTGGCTATACATACAATAAACTTCAAGTCCAAACTCCCGCACCCTCTTAAGTTACGGACCTCCACTTTCCGGATCAAATTTCGACGATCCGAACCGTTAGATGTGTTTAAAAGGTGTTTTCAAGGTCCAACGCGAAGATTTGGCAAAAAAACATACCCGGAAGGGGTTGATCGGAGCAGTTTTTCACAAAAACGCTAACATACATTTCACCTTCACTGGCTATACATAACAAATGCTTAACAAATGCTTTCACCTTCACTGGCTATACATACATTTCACTCTTGAGGAAGTCTACGGGCATAAGTTTTGAATGCATCAAAATCTTAGGGTTTCGGTGTATACCATTGCCCTCGTTGGGTTCCTTTCTGTGAGATAATAGTTGGTGAAGTTCACAACTAGTTTAATTTAATACTAATGTTTTGTTTGTGTGTGTCATATGAGGGAGGGAGAGAGAGAGAGGTGGATATTTAAAATTTTAATTTTATATTTAGCTGCACCTAGTTGACTTAAAATGTGAGAAATGATTGATGTAGCAGGGGTGTATTTTGTGTAGCTAAGGTTGGTTTTTATCGGTCGGACACATCCACTCCTCGTTTTGTATCGCATGTATATCTTTGTACTCTTTTTCAATTCGTACAATATATTTTTGTGTGTTTTTTCCAAAAACATAAATTAAATATGATTGATGATATTGTCGATAAGGAGTTGCAAAAGTGAAATTACTTTTTCACTAGAATGCTACGGCACACATTTTAAGTTGCGTGTTTGCGGTATGCAGCCATTTGAATCACTTCGGATCGATCTAGGATATTTTATAAAAAAAAAAAAAAAACTCATTATACCAATGTCGATTTTTTAACTTTTGTATATAAATTTAGAACATCGATCTTGAAATCGTGAAATTCTTATGTTATGAGTTTTCGTCTTTATTTGAATTTATGAAATTTGTATGCTACAAGTTTTCATCTTAATGCTAGGCTTTTTTAAGTGAAATTTTGTGAATTCTTTGTTGATGTTATGAAATTTTATAAAAAAAAATTACAAACTTCAATATGAAATGTCACAAATTTAAAGTCATTCAAGGTGTATACTGTATATCCCCACATGAAGTTCGGACATTTTTTTTAAAAAAGTAAGTTGTTTTTTTTATTTTGAATTTTATTTTGAATTTTGAATTTTACAAACAACAAGCTGTAGATTACCTGGCACATGCACCACGTACTCTGGCGGAAGTAGATTTGTACAACGCGACTTAGAAATTCTTTACAGATTTTTTATTTGTACTATAAATGAAAAGTACTCCATTATTGAAACAATTCATTTTAATTTATTTCTTAATTCTGTCAATAATTCATTGCATGATTACAAACCACAGGCTGTTTTGGAAATTAGTGAAAACATCTTATTCAAATAGGGTTTTTATTTAATAATTTATTTTATTGAAAACATTTCTTTAGTCAATAATTCAATGGAAAACAATTGCCTAGAACATGAACAATGTGAATGCGAGCCTAACATCAGAAAAGTCCAGCTTCAAATGAACTCAATTATTGGGAAAGCCAGGATAGCACAGCTGACAATTCCATTTGCTTCCCTTAGTGGAGGCTGCGAGTTCGAGCCCCATGAGGGCGCGGTCGGAGTTCAGGGCTATGGATAGTCTCTGGGCTTCCTATGGACTAACTAGCTAACTCTCCTGATTTCCTAACCCCGCTGATGTATGCCGTTTGACAAAAAAAAAATGAAAAAAACTCAATTGTTACACTAAGAATTTTAAACTCTCCTCTTCGAAGTTCACACCCTTGCCGGAATCAACGTTGTCATAAGGGGTATCGTATCAGAGGTGGAGGGAGGGGGTCAAGCGGGGTCACTTGACCCCACTGAGGTAGCAGATTTTAATATGATAGGTATAATATTTTTTAGAATTTTGTATTTTTGCCCCTTGTATATGGTATTTCTTTGCCCCAACTACTTGCCCTCTTTACCGTACGCAAAATCATTTTTTTTTCAAACTCTCTGACTACTACTTGCCCTCCTTACCACACCAAATCAATTTTCATCTAACTCTCTAACCCTCTCCAACTTCAATTAGCTCTTGTGGAAGTAGCAAAGAAACGTATCCACGTTGCCGACTTCTTTGCTTTGGTTTATAATATCGTTAATTTTGTTGGAGCCTCGTGCAAATGTCGTGACATTCTGCGTGAGAAGCAAGCTAAAAAACTTGTTGAGGCGCTTAGTCATTGATATGCAACTCAAAATCGCTTGGCCGAATTTTATCCTAAAGACTTTTCAAATACTGGGCTTTTGGCGTTTTCGGATGAACTTGAGAATTTCATCATTGATGTGAGGTCTAGAATTGGCTTGAAAGATGGTTGAGACCCGAAAAGATATAGCCTATCCATTGGTTTTCAGGCTTTTGGCTTTGGCTCTAGTGTTACCTGTTGTGACAGCTACAGTAGAAAGAACATTGTCTGCTATGAAGATTGTGAAGAATCGACTTCGTAACCGAATGAGTGATCAATGGTTGCACGATAGCTTGATTGTGTATATTGAGAGGGAGATTTTTTATAGTATCACAATTGAGGATGCGATTATAGGTTATATATCTAATTAGCTACTTTTTGTTTGGCATTTTAGTGTATCTTTTGGGGATCTATTGTAAAAGAAATTATATGTTATTACTAGATATCTACTTTAACTCCTTTCTATTTCGCATTTTGGTGTTTTTTTTTTCCAATTATTATGCTTTAAGAATTTGACCCCATTGACATTTGGTTCTGGCTCCGCCCCTGTATCGTATTGTACAGTATATCGTTTTTTTCAGTGTTGTATGTATTGCATTGAGAAATGTTTCAAAAAAGTAGTTACACCCAAATACTCAATACGAGACATCATCCTGTATGAAAAAGTATATATCAAGTATCGCATCATGAATTGTGCAAGAATTGTGGTCTATATTCTGCGGTCTATCTTATTTAGCAATTTCACGACATTAACACAGCTTTGCTTGTATCTCTGTTTATCGATTTGTAATTTATTTTTCATTTTAATTTTAGAATGTCCGTTTAGGAAGTGGAAAAGTCACATAAATGGATTATGATTTTATAGCCGATTCAATCACATGCATGGTTTATGTTTTTATAGCCGATTCAATCACCATGGGAAATTAGAATCAAGAGGAGCAGATAAGAAACAGAATTGTTATACTCTTTTAATTTAAGTGATCGAGTAATTCAATACACTTTCCGGTTAAAAATATAATTTTTTAGCTCATCACAAAAAGAAAAAAACACATCATTTTATTTCATATCTCCGTGCCGTGCATAGCACGGGTTCATGCTAGTTGTGCAAAAATTGTAAGGTCTATATTCTGCGGTCTATCTTATTTAGCAATTTCACGACATTAACACAGCTTTGCTTGTATCTCTGTTTATCGATTTGTAATTTATTTTCCATTTTAATTTTAGAATGTCCGTTTAGGAAAGTGGAAGGAAATCAACGTAATATTGTGTAATTGAGGGTTTCAAGGAAGATCAAGATAATCAAGGGTTTTGACACTTAGCAATTTCGAAAGGAAAGAAAAATAAAAGAAATTGTGTTTTCTGTATATGGCAACTTCTCGGAATATACAAGTCGAAAAGCAAGGAAAAATCAAGGAAGATATTGCATTGTTTTAAAACTGTGTTTTGTTTTTAACAATTTCCATAGTACCAGTTTTTCTTTTTATTTGGAAAAGAATAATCATAATTGTCTATCACTAAAACGGATTTTTAGATTCATCACAAAACGGTCTCTAAACAATGGCGGAGCTTTTAAATTAACTATAGGGGCTAGGCGCTATAGTTAAAATTTGTATTTTTTTGTTAGATATTTAATAAAGTATAAAATTTTGAAAATAATTAAAAAGTAAGAATAATTTTCATTTCCGAATACTAAATTATGGTGAGTGATACTTGTATCTAATGATACATCGTTTGTCAAATGATGCCCGCGACTTTTTATGATAGTGGCACCTTTCCTTTTACCATGGAGCCTTTGGATCATGTTTGGTTCTTTTTTATTTCTTTGCAAGTAGAAAATAATTGAGTAATATTGAGCGTGCCGATTGAGAGCTTCAATCTCCTCCTCGGTGGGAAACTTTGAAAAACCAAATCTAATCAAGGGTTGTGTTTTTAATGGTTCAATTACCTCAAAAAGAGGAAAAATAAAAAGTGAAGAAATGCAAAAACCAATATACTTAGGAAATTAAAGAACAACAAAAAACAAGATACTTCGATTTATAAACCAAAGATAAACTCTTTGAAGATTGCATTGTTTTAAAACTTTTCGGTTTTCATTTTGGCTTTTTGGTTTTTTGACTTTTTCTTTATTTGCGAAATGAATTTTGAATCATAAGGAGTGTTTGGGAGAAAACGGATGCATTTTTAGTAGTGTTTGGGAGAAGATTGATGAAAATGAGTTATGGATTGATTTTTACCATTTTGCCCTTATTATTAATTATGTTATAAAAATGTACACGAATATTGTTTTTAGCATTTTTTTAAAATTCTAATTGGGAAATATTTTTGTAAATGGGACCCATCCAATTTTGAAAATACAAAACCTCTCGCCGAATTGTTGTGGGGTGGGAAAATTTGGACGTGGGGGAGAAGTTTCATACATCGTTCTCGGATTGGACGTGGGGAGAAGTTCATACGAAAAAATGGATCCAGGGGTGTTGGCTTGGACCTACTTTTGGTTTCTGGGGAAAAAAGGCAATCCACGCACAAAGTTACAAAACACATAATTGAAAAGGGGTAGAATGGGAAACAAAAAGGAGAAACAAAATGGGAAAATGAGAAATGGAAAAGGAGCCCAAGACCTACTTTTGATTTCAATTACCTCAATTAAGAGATTTTTCAAAATGGAAAATGCAAAAAAACCATTTCTCCTTAGGAAAAAGATCCATAAACCAAAAAAGAGAAACCAAAAAATCAAAAAAGAGGCTCCCAAACAAGCTCCAACTTCAAATACAAGGTAACGAGAACTTTGAACAGATGATTGTTACAAAAACAACCGAGAGTAATCCTAACTACTTCCTAATCTACTTCGAAACTGAGTTCGAAATCCTAAACTACTTGTCAATAAACAAACCAAGCATCATTTATTTGATAGTTGTTTGTTGAAGATTTGTCCGAGGTTTTTTCACTCTTCAATCTCTTCTATTTATAGACGCTTCTTGCAATTTGAACTTCCCGCTCAAAATATTTGAACTTGGCTTGCTTCGAACTCCATCTTTAACTCTTCGAATTGGCAGTTTCTTTCCTCCTCTATGTCTGAATTTGAATTCCTTTAATCTTCTCCCAAAAGTTTTAGTTTGAATCTGCACAGTTATTTAAAATAATTCAAATGATTACATATTAAGGGCATAACTGCCTTGCATGATGTTCTCCACGTGTTGTAATTGCTCATTGTTTTGTTTCACAAGTTTACACGTGGAGTTCATGTGTTTATCAGTTTAAAACATGGCTTCGAAGTCGATTTTCTATATTGACAATAACTCGTAACTACCAATAACTGCTTTTCAAATTGAGAAACAATACGACATCGTATTCACTCAACTTTATTCCATTAATCCACTGTATCTTTATTGACAGATATTTGCCAACGTTTGGCATCCCTGACTACGTGTCAATTAATTATTGGATTTGTTAATTTTATATGTAAACAGATCAGCTTATGATAACAACAATACTCAAGATTAATTTTTCAATTTATCAACAACTTCCCATAAAAATTTGAATGACTTTGATTTAGTCTTGAAAAAAAATCATTGAACCAAGATTTATTTCATAATTCAGCCCCCTCCGACTTCGACTCTCGGCTCCGCCACTATCTCTAGGTGTTGTGCACTTAGGTGCCGTCCAATACCCAGATAGACGACCCAGATTTGGTCTCCGCCCCTTGGCATCCTATCCATTCATTGACGCGCGCAGCGCGATCAAATCTGGACCGTCCACCCGGGCACCGGACGGTTGATATTGCACCGCACAGTGCAAGCCACCTAAGGGTGCCCCGGCTCTAAAATAAAAGAGAGCATCTGTTTTTTCATATTAAATGCATTTTATATTAATTTTTGACCGTTTCATTTTAGACTCTTAAAAATGTGCTATTTTTTCCTTTTTCCGGTACTTCAAAAACGGAAATTTTGAACATGTGCTCTACTGCTGTATGACGCATATAAGAGTCAGATTCATTCTTCCTGACCAGTTTTGCATGTGAACAATATTTAAAGGAAAAGTCTAATTACACAACCATTTTTACAATTGAAGCCACATTAGCATGTTGACTTCTTTATTTCATGATCGAAAACGTTCACCTTATATAGCTAGTCGAAAATAATATAAATACCAAAATTCAGGTTTATATGGTTTCGATAAATGCATGATCAAAACACATTTATCTCCTGTATGAATGAGTTATTTTATTTTCCAATTATGCATTTATCGACATTTTATAAACCTAAATATGTGTATTCTTATTATTTTCGACGTGCTATATAAGGTGAACGATTTGGATCTTTAAAATGATGAAGCCTATATACTAATGTGGCCAATGGCGAACCCAGGAATTAATCCAACCCAATGGGAGCAACTTATAATTGTGCAATTTTTTTTTAGTCAACGATTTTTCTAAATTAAGACATTTATTATGGATTATAAGGTTTATAATGCATTCTTTTTATAAAAAATAAATAAATAAATAAGAACAAAAAATGAGCACAGAATTAATTCTACATTTTTATTTTTGAGATATATGTAAGTGTGTATGCTAAATATAGCGTTATATTACATAATTATGCTAAATATATAATATTAATATTTTTTTAGTTTTGAGCGGGGGCACGTGCCTCGTGTGCCCCCTTTCCGCCCCAAATGTCGCAATTTAATTGTAAATTTGGTTGTAAAAATGGATATGTGACTAGACTTTCCCATATTTAAATGATGTTAGCGAATAATGGTGTACTCGTTCATATTTTTCTTCTTAACGCCATACGCACTGCCTTGGGGAGGATAAAGATCCATGTTGTCCCAATGCGGTCGTCCGTGCTCGGCAATGGACGGCTCGGATTTGTTTGGACAAGATGTGATCCGAGATCATTATCCATCATCAAGCACGGGCGGCCCAAATCGGACAACGTTTTTTAGTTGTCCCCGGGGCAAAGATGCACCCGGTTTGTTTTCCGTTCATCTACCCGACACACTAAGCTTAAATGTGACACGATACATTTCTCTTTGTTTAAATAGTGTTAGGATACATGCTCCGGTGTACTGGCTCATTAGTTTTGAGATATGCCTGACAATTTTTGTGCGTAGTTAGGTGTGTTGATAATTCCAAGTTAATGAAATATGGCCTTGTTTGTTTATTAGCTTTAGTTTAGTTTAGTTTTGGAGAAAGGGGTAATGAGTGGAAAGAGATAGAGAGAGAAATGAGGGTAACGATTACAAAACAAAAAAACAAACTAAATTAAACCATGAAACGAACAAGGCCGAGATCTTTTACCTAGATCATTATGTTGCAATTAGTTAATTTCGAGTTCTTCAGAAGGGCTAATGCTACTTATTCAAAGCTGAAAATTAGGGATGGTCCAGTTTTAAGTTTCTTTGTTGTTTGAAAGAGTCGGTTTGTAAGTGGTGGCTAGCTCATGTGGTAGAACTCTTGGATGCCCCACACTGCACCCCGGGATTGAGTCATTTCCCCCATCTCCCATGTAAAAAAAGGCGTTGATTAAGCCAGATGAGGTTATTGTTGCGCAAAGAGAGGTATGGGTAATGGCTGAAACGTTTTTCCAAGTTGATTAAAAGGTTAGGTCATGCTCCAAGTTTAGCTATGAATGGGAATAATATTATTTCATGCATGTAAGATCATCTCCACTCTTACTCAAATTTTTACTTAACTTTGAGTAAAAATATGAGAAAAACCTTTATTTGGTATTGAGTATTCTAATGGGCAAACTCAAATTCATACACAAATTTGAGTACAAAGTTAATTAATGGCAAAACTACAAGTATAGGGTATGAAATTTGCCTCCAAACGTTTGAGTAAGCAAAGAGTCTAAATTTGAATGAAACTGTACATCGCTATTCGGAGTCCAGCAAGCATGGAATTGAAATCTAGACATTGCTAATCCACTATAACAGACAAATGGACATAGGCTTTGTCAAATGGGCTAGGAACCAAGAATTGGGCCCATTGACAAAGTCATGGTCCACGTAGCATCTATTAATGGGAATCATGGGCCAAGTAAATTCAATTCCCAAGCTTCCAAGCTTTTTTTTTACAAAAAATCTGGGCCAATTGACAAAGTCATGGTCCACGGGCCCATCTAAAAATACCATAATTTTAAAATATTATTTTTTAGGCCAAGTAAATCAATTCCCATATTCCAATGTTTTCTTTTAACATTTTTGATTTCGTCACCAATCTGAAAACATACATCTACATATCCAATTTTTTTTTTCGATTTTTTACTGGGGCCCTAAAATAATATTTTAAAATTTATGGTATTTTTTTAGAATTTTTTTTTTGGCCCCCGCGTTTGATTTCCGTGACGCAATTCTTGCGTACACGTAGTCGGGTTCTTTTTTTTAACATTTTTTGATTTCCACCAACTCTGTTCATCTACATTTAGCTTTTTTTTTTCTGCATCATATGATTCATATCACAAGGATTAGACCTAATTTTGGAAGTTCAAAATGAAAAAATAAACGCCATACTTTTTTTTTCCTTTCAAATGACAAAAAAAAAAAAAAATTATTGATCTTTGAAAACAAATTACAAAGATTAAAATGATCCCAAACACGAGGCATCACGATTGGAAAAAGAGCAACCACAAGAAAGGCAACCCCGCACTCCGACAATCATATGCCGCTAGGATCCGAAGGGGAAAAAACAACCACCCAAAACTGGCAAGAACCCAACCAAAACAACAACCACCAAAAACCCACCCACCCACCCACCCACCCATCCATCCAAACTCACATCAGGTATTAAGCCACAAGTCCTAAAAGCATCGAGGTTTCTTCCCTCCACAGCCAATCTCTATTCTGGTTTTCGTCGATTTCTTCCATCTAAGCAATCTTACTTATCACTTCCTCATCGTCACCATCATAACGAATTCCCAGCAACTTATCTAAAGCCCGTATTACTTGAGTGTCATTGAGAATGATTCTATTACAGACAAGTCCGAAGTAACTTCTCAATGGGCCGTACGAAATTCACACTCTATTCTTATAACTGAGGTGACCGGATTAATTTATGCGTACCTCGACTAATCTTGGAGGATCAATCACACTGTATTTCTAGTAACGGTCCAATAAAATCCAAAGCAAATCCCTATAGACTGGCCCCGTTACATTTGATAGAACATGTGAAGCTTCGAACCTGAGCATTACAATTCAGACTAAAATCCGGTAATGAGCACTACGATTGGGTCCAAGACATAATTGTTCCTATAATTCCCGGATACCAACAACTAGTTGGGGGTCAGTCCATACCATACGCGGGATTTATTCCGGCTTCAATTGAGCCCCTGCTAATGGACGATGCAATTAGTCTCCCAGGATAATTTGAGGTGAGCGAAAGTTAGATACCATCGATTTTTACTACCCAATATTTTCATGTCATCCCCTTGTTTGGTTTGGGTTTGAGATTTGGGTTTTGAGTTTTGGCCTTTTGGGTTTTAAGTAAAGAGAGAAATTAAAATAATAATTAAAAATTATGGGTAATGATTAAAGAGAGACAGATAGAGAAATGAAAGTAATAATTAAAAATAAAGATATTGATAGGAAAGAAATCGGGATAATGATTAAGTAATAATTTAGAAACCGGGTCTGGAGACCCAAACCGAACAAGCCCAAATTTACGTTCCTGCGTTTCCAAATGGAAACGGATAAAAATAAAATGAAAAAGAAAAAGTGTATTTTACGAGTCGTGATTAGGGGTGCTCACGGTCCGGATCGGTCCGGATTGGCATGAATCCAATCCTAATCCGCGAGTCACGGTTTTTGGAAAATACAATCCGTGTCCGATCCAAAAGTCTCACGGTTCGGTTCCAATCCGAACCGCGAGTCACGGATCGGTCCCGGATTAATCCGCAGATTTTCAACTTATTCGGAAAAAAATTTGAGGTGAAACAAAGTTAGAAGACACTAGCAAGTAGAAATGCACTAAATAAAAAGTTCAGTTGGAAATCCCATTAAAAAAAATCCATGAGATAGTTATATAACCGAACAAACAAAGACAAAACTTATATTACCACAAAGGATAACAGTAGTTACTTTGGTTCATTGACAAAGACAATAGTAGATTTGGCCTTTTGGGTTTTAAGTACAGAGAGATATAAAATAATACTTATAATATTTTCCCCTAGATTTTATAGTGATAACAATATTCGTACCATAACTCATACAACAAGACAACCAAACCATAAGTCCGCTAAATTAACAATATCTATATAACTACAATTATAAAAGTGATAAAATTATATATAATAAAAATCTCACGGTCCGGATCGGTTAATCCACGGTTTCAAAATTAAAATCCGTGTCCGATCCAAAAGTCACGGTTTTTTATTTTTTGAATCCGTGTCCGGACCATTAATCCACGGATAAAATCCAAAAGGTATGATCGGTTCGGCAAAAGTTCACCGGTTTTTTGAGCAGCCCTAGTCGTGATGTCTTTTATACTGTTAATTGGTTATAAATCTGTAAACCTGCATTAATAGGGAAACAAAGTCAGGATGGCCGAGTGGTCTAAGGCGCCAGACTCAAGTTCTGGTCCTCGTAAGAGGGCGTGGGTTCAAACCCCACTTCTGACAAATTCTGTTTTTTTTCTCTCTCTCTCTCTCTCTCTCTAAAATGGGACTTGGGGAGGTGCTGTGCACCCCTGCCATGGATCGAGCTGACGGACCCTTGACGGATGCGTTCGCGATTATCCTTTAATTTTGATTTTTTTACGGTAAAATATCAAAACACATCCGAAACCGTCCAAAAACGATCCAACAAAAAAAATAAGTCTGTGACATCATCATACACAACACGGCTGTGCACAGCACCCCCAGTTTGTCTAAAATGTCTCTTTCCTTATTAACTGGCTGCACGTCAACTCTTAACATATTTCAGTATCAACAAAATGCAATTTTAGGTATCGGCAATTATCCTTTTAATTTTGATTTTTTTTTACGGTAAAAATATCAAAACACATCCGGTACCGTCAAAAAAACGATCCAACATCCATACACAACACGGCTGTGCACAGCACCCCCAGTTTGTCTAAAATGTCTCTTTCCTTATTAACTGGCTGCACGTCAACTCTCAACATATTTCAGTATCAACAAAATGCAATTTTAGGTATTATAGCTAAAATTTGGAGCCCTAAATTGATCATTTTTGTGTCCCAATTCTGTTTAAGGATAAGCCTAAATTTAGTTGGATGTTTTTATTTTTGTAGGAAATATATTAGTAGTAGTTGATGAAACCGAATTAGACGATTGGGTTCAATAAAACCTGATATTTTAGGAGATGATAATTGGGAATATTTTATTGGATAATTGATTGAATACAGAGCATTGGTGTAGTTTTGAAAAGAAAGAACACTCTAAAAAAAAATTAAGTCAAAAAGGAATAAGGGGTGGTGTTTTGGCTTGTTTTTATTCAAAAAAAAATAAAATGGCTTGTTTTTATTCAAAAAAAAATAAAAAAAATTACATTTGTTAGTTTTGCTTTGATTTTTTGTTGATTATTAGTTCGTCTAGACGAGAAATCTAAAGAGTGAAAAATTATTAACCAAACCAAATTTTTTGTGAATATAGACAAATAATTCACAAAAAAATTGAATTATTTTTGTCTTTAGTGAACTTTTTAAAAAATTTGATAATGAATTTTTATTTTTTAAAGGAAAATGCTCGTTAAGAGTACAAAAAAGTACAATTTAAAAGTACACTTGTACTTTAAAATACATCTTTAAATGTACTTTAACGTACAAGTGTATTTTTAAAGTGTACTTTATTGTACAAGTGGAACCCATAAAAAGTGTATTTTTTGTACCCTTATAGGATGCACTATGACACCCGTTAACATGACCCTTTTTTAAATTCCTCTCGTCGAGACAAATCAATAATCCATAAAAAAAAATCGATGCAAAACTATCAAATGCAATTTTTTTTTTTTTTTTTGAGTAAAGACATCGGATGGCTCTAAAACATAAATTTGTGTCCAGACATCCGTGTTTCAATCATTTTCCTTGTTCATTTCTTTTGTTAACTTGGTTCCCAAAGAGACAATGAGGGAACCAATTAGATAAGTTCCTTCAGCAAATGGCAATAATTTTCTGGGAATAAAATGAAATCAAAATCAAAATATAAATTCCTTTATGGGTACTAATTTGCATGTTCAAAATGAGTTAGGAAAATGGCGATCCCCATCAGAAAGGCCATCTGGAATCTAGGAGCAAATGATAGCCAATATACCCAAGGCGCCGTTCCACTAAAAGAGTAAGGAGATTTTTGGGTTTTTTCGACTTTACACGCTTTTAAAGGCAGGTTATTTTCCCCACATACATCAATCAAAAAGCCAAAAAACCAAAGTTAGTGGAATGGCGCCCAAGCCTAAGCCAGAAATTAACTCCGAGCATGTATTGTTCATCTACGAAGATATTGCGCTTATAATGAGACCGAGAAATATATACCAAGCATAAGTAGAAAAACTACAGCAAGTAGTAATAGAAACTTCAACCTCTACAATAGAACTGTTCATTATTATGTTCGCGACCTTCATTCAATACAGAAGCTAATGTGATCTTCATTCATTACAGAAACTAATGATACGAAAACTAAACCTGTTAAAGAAACCGTGGACAATTACCCCAAAAATAAAAACCGTGGACGAAACGAAACATATTCTGTGTGTGAAAATAAAACCTAAACTCAGAAAAACAAAAGCAAACGGAGAGACCTCTCTTTATACTGGAAGGTGATGGATGATCTCTTACTGTTTCGATGAGGCTCCAAAGACCTCCGTGTAACAAATGGGGCAAGCCTGACAAAATAAGGTACCGTCAATTTCTTGTTGTGTAACTAATATAATTTTTCTACTCAAAAGATCATTTTCTGAAAAATAAAATTGTTTGGCATGTTTTTGGAAAATAAAACAACCCGTTTTTCAGGAACACCAAACAGATGTTTTCAAAAAAAAAATTAAAACTGTATTTGCATCGGAATAAGGAGAAAAGGATGGTTGGATTCAAACATGCAAGTTTCTCTATTTCTGAAAACGCAAAAACGATGATGCAAAACATTTCCAGACAGTAGATCACCTTGTTGATACTAAGCCATTTGGTGCCACAACCAACATGGTAGAGATGTTTGCATGGAAGAACTATCTGCCGTTCACCTCTTTTGTATTCCATCTGGCAAATTACACACCTGTTTTTTTACAAGAAAAAAACTGATCAAAATAAGGAAATTCAATGTCCTGATGAAAATTGGCACAATGGAAGAGAAAAAAATAAATGAAAATTTATTTAAGTGAGGATCCTTCTATTCCAGGTAAAAAGACCAAAAAAATTATAAAATAAATTGAGTTTTATCTCAATGTTTAAAATACAATTTTTTCAAAAGTACATAAAATATTATAGATTGAAAGTAACTTGGAAAATGCAAAAAGTGAACTACCATTTAAAAAGGGACAGGCAAGCATATTATCTCTCCCTAGTTGTAAGCCATAACAACCAAATTAAAGTGAAATTAAGTGAATGGAATCAAATTCAAAGTTCAAATCAAAATCTCAATTCATACTTCAAATCAACATAGTAACAGACATTGCAAACCGATACTGCAGAAAGGCTGTGGATCTTTGAGTTGGTAGGATCTTGTGACCTCATCTAGGTAAACCCTGCACCTGATCTTGATTAATACTGGATTCGTTTGTCGATTTTCATAAATTTTCAGTTTTTTTTAACTAAAGTGTGCAACTTCCCCCCCTCTCTCTATTCTACTAACATTTATTGCCTATTTAATTTCTATTTTAACAATTTGTATTGGCCTAGACTTGAATGAAATCTTATGTGATAGAACAAACTGATCAAACGACTCACTTGCAGTTTCTTTTTAACTGAAGAAATGGTTGATAATTTCTTGTAATCCCTTTCGCTGCTTAGCCCTTTTCTTATACTAGTTTCATACATTTTGGTTTATTTATTAGGGGTTGGGTACGGGAGTTATTCAGGTATCTAATAAGCCAATTTCTACATTTATTAGATAAGCTCCACTGACAAGGATCATTTTGACAGGTTTAGACATACAATATATATAAATTACACCTTCAAGTCATTAACTCTTTTTAGTATATATGTGTGTATATATTCACACATAGTCTGTTTTTACCTTGTGTATATACACCGTATGATGTATATACAATATACATTACGATTTAAGCCTTTAATTCTTTAACTCATTTTAAAGTATATTTCCTATCAAAGCTTTGTATATGTAAAATATACAAAAAAAACTTTGGCTATTAAAACTGTTGTAGATAAAGTATATACTCCTCTTATACATTACACAAATCGTTCTCTCTCATTACAATAATAGGGTACAGTTACTTAAATGTTGTTGTCTTTCTTATGTAATAATTCATACCTAGCAGAAGACTAATAAATATAAAATCATATAATGTAAATAGACGTATCCCCAACATATCCGTATTCTACTTTTTTAGGTTTTGAAGTATCACTGTTTCTGTGTCGTATCTGTATCCCGTATCCGTATATATGCTTCATAGAATGTAACAACCATAATCGCAACAACCACTTTCACAATTAGGTGAGTAAATTTATCACCAGATGAGCCAAGTTGTCTAAGGTTATCATATTTAGCTCCCTTAATTGGGAACAAAAATGTATTAGTATAACTGCAATCGGAAGAAAACAAGTCAAAGAAGCTTTTTAACTAGACTAGAAGGCAACCCGACGGCAATATAAAATTTAAGCACATTAAGATAACACCAGACATACAATAAGGGATCAGTAGTTTCCATGGTTCCAACACACTAAGCTCAGGTGCAGGAGATATACGATCGGAGATCAGTAGTTTCCAAAGCTCCAAGTTCCAACACACTAAGCTCAGGTGCTAGCAGTCACAATGGAATCATCTGAACAAAGTTAACAGCCCTTAAGGATTGTACCAGCCAATAATCAATTAACCAACCAATTTCTACGAGTTCTCAGGGAAAGCAACAAAATACCCTATTTACCACCAAAACCCAGTCATTCTAGTAGCATATTTCATTGGATGAATTCCCACAAGACAGGCTTCCGAAGAACAGAGGTACACAAGAGATAATATGAGTGCCCAACCTTTAGTTTACCATAGACGTGACAGAAGGAACTGCACATCGGTCAATTTGTCATGATTACCTTATCCCACGTCAATCCTTTCCACTTCGTCTAATAAGTCCAGAATTGACCAAATAGGGTTTATATGTAATATAAAATTCCCTTCTTCGTAATGCATTTTGAGAAATCGTGAAAGTAAAAGAAGTTACAACAATGAATAGAAGGTTGGACATCTCAAGTCCATAAAAACTAACCTAAGAAGTAGCAGCTTGACAGAAAAGAACGATAAAATGACAGGGGTAAGAAGCTTAAATGGCACCTCTCATTTCTTGATTTCTTTCTTGAGAAGAAGCCACACTTGAACTTTTTGACGGGAAGCATGGAGATAAGGTCTTGGGAAAGACCTCTGCTTTGAGTTCCAACTGCCTCACCCAACTCAAGTAACTCCTGCAGTTGAAATACTATCTCGTCAGTATCTTCACAACATAATCTTTGCTACCATTAAACCACAACTATAATTAGTTTTCAAAACTGTTGATTTTATATTAGCAAGCATTAGATTTCATCCGAACAAGGAATTCGCCACTACTTTCATTAATGTAGCATATATTATACTCCCTATGTCCCTCTTTAATTGTGTTGCTTCGTAAATCTAACTTATTAAAGAAACATCATCATTATACCTTTCACATCAACTTTTACCTCCACTTTTCAAAATTATCCTCCACTTTTACCATTAACTCTTTACCCACTAACTTTTCAAAAGGGAAAAATGATAATTGTGCAAACTTTTTTACCCATTAACTTTTCAAAACACACACTTATTAAGGGACAGCCCAAAATGGAAACGTCAACACTAAAAAAAGGACAGAGGGAGTGTATGATAATTGATAACCCATCATCAACAGATATTTACAAGGTTTTCATTAACTCAGTAGAAGATCACTTCGGGATTTACAAAAACTACTCGCCCAAAACATCCCAAATTTAAATGAAAATAAAACAAACTGTAGTTAAAAAATGATAGCTTCAAAAGCCAAAACAAAAGAACATATTACTTTCTGTGCAACGAACCTCATAAGACATGCTGTCAGGATCAACATTGTCTTGCCAAACGACCTGCTGCACCTGCACAGCATACAGAAGGGGAACTGCATTGATTATTTACCTTGTTAATTCTATATTTCTACCTTGTAATGTAATGCTTAAACACAAATTTATTACATAGATGAATATCAAGAAGTCAATTGCGCATTAACATAATTTTGTTACACAGTATTTGTGATGAGGTTGCACAATCTTTTACAAGCACACAAAATAGTAGAACTTCCCCATAAAAAAAATGTGGTGCTATGAAAATGTTGCACAACAGCGGAAAGGATAGCACACAAACTCAATTAGGTTACACGACATATAGAATAGGGTTGCACAATCTTTTAGAATAGGGTGCACAATACTGGTATGTCAAACCACAAATATCAAGAAAACAACCAGAAAATGCAGAAATATTTTGCTACTAGTGTAAACAATACAGTTCTTCTAGCTATTAGCCTAAGTCACATAATTCTACCAGACCTTCTTCTCCCGCCCTCAAATCTTCGCTCTACGCTCTAGGCTCTTGCTCTCGTGGATTTTAGTAGTTTGAGATATTTTCAGAAGACACTTTCAAGCACAAACGTCCGCTTTTGCTCGTCCTCATGCATACACTATGTCACTAAGCCATTACCCATGAAAATCTATCAGACCAGAACAGAGTAACACCTGGGCTACCATTACCAATATGTCAATTGGTCATAAGTGGATTAGCCCTACAAGCCCTGTGCTTGTGTAGGATACTAGCAACACAAAAAATGGCCTTTCACAAGGCCGCATCCAGGATTAATTTGTTACACTCTAGACTGGCAATGAGAGAGCACCACACCTGATTATCCCGAGCATTATGATGACCTCGAGGACCTGAAAAAAGATGAGGAAAATAAAACAATTGTAAGTCACCAAATTTCTGCCAGCAACTATTTTAAGAGTAGCAACATCATAACACAACAATGGCAGCAAGACCGATAAAAGAAGAACACTTCAAACATTTTATTCAAAGGACCATCTCGTTTAAGATTTCCATGTCCTTTGGTAGGTGGTCGAGCACCATGTCTATAGTTGACAAGTGATGGCTAGTGATTTTGTAACAGAACCTTGGTTAGGTGGGTCTTGATCTAGGTTAGATTGGCAGTTTTCTTAAATGGGGAATTGCGCTTGGTGGCAAGGATAGCTACGTTGGATACAGGCTTTAAGAGATGCCGTTTGAAGATCGGTTCCTAGTTTTCGCAATGCTTTGCTCTCTTACAATAGTTTTAACTGCATAGGACTTGGAAAACAATTAGCAATATGCAGAAATGTTACCTAAGTTGACTCCTCTAAGTTCACATTTATATGGTCGATAGAAAAGGTTGTTCAAACATGAACACATCAAGTAAATTCAAAGGATCCGGCCCGAGCAGATTGCACCAAGCTCCACAGAGATGCTGAAAGCTCCACTTGCTTGTCTTCATTGTAGTATGCAATTGTTGGGTGGACGGTTAGTATATATCCTATAGGGCTCGCTGGTTTGATGGGACTAGTAGTGCTGGAAAACCAGATATGTGGATTTCTTGGATATAAAGCTCAATCCAATGATCATATCCAGTCAACAAACGGCCCAAATCATATAACTGCTGCGAAAAATGTAGAAGATTAGTTTTTCTATGAGATTTAGGATTTCCTGGTCCCCTGCCATTGTCGTCTTGTGCAAGAAGACCCCTCAAGTGTAAATAGTTTGTTCACTGGACATTCATCTCTGTCAATTAATTTCTTTCCAAGATTCTGATGATAGGCCCAAGTAAAAATTATCAAACATGCAGAAGAGCTGTTGGAAAACAGGGTTCAGATGCTAGTGGCTATGGATTGTGAAGGATGTAACTTCATGTGAACGAAGATAACCAAAGAGAAGCAACTCGGTTACATTGAGGATTGGAGTTGGTAAAAGAGTAATCTCAAAAACATAACTCTGATGTTAACAGTTTTACCAAGAAAATTAAATTTCTAGCACTCAAAACTAGAGGCTTTCAGAAATCTTGGGCAACATGCATGGAGGAGTTTTTGGTAATCTGAGACTGACAGAGAATGGCATATGTCTAAATACCATTATCCAATTTAAATGCTTCCACATGTTGCCACATATTCCCATAAAGAAGCCTAACATTAATTACAAGTTACAACAACCAAAAACAGGTAACACATTTAAGTGACAGGCATATTGGCATACACAAACAGCACTAGTCGGAAATTCATCGCTGAAAGGAACTCGAAACTTACATTCTACATGGTTAGCATTCATATTTGAGCTTGAATTTCCATCCCATTGACTATGTGAATCCCCAGTCCGTTCACTAGTCATTGGAGTAGAGGTCTCCAAATGCCTATCGTATTCATCAATTGCTGGTTCATGATCATTGAGCACATGACCATGACCATAGTCATAATATGAAAGACTCCCAGGCTCAGATAACCCAAATTTGTACATACTTGTATGCATGCAAGGGTACATACTCTCCTGCACAAATAGGAACAGGTAATATTCAGCAATATTGGGTAAAATATTCATGCAATAGAGTTCTATATTACATCCAAATTCTGGAATACAACAGAACAAGAAAATGCATCAAATCATGGTCAAATATACATATTACTTTCTGTAGCCATGTAAAAAGGTACAATTAAGTATAAAGTTCTTACACCGCTAACCAAAAAATGAAAGAAAAAAAAAGCAGTAAAAAAAATCCAATAGAACAATTCCTGCATCAATGGCATCACAAATCTCAAAACTCAATTCGATTGATCAAAATATAGGAATTGCAGATGTAAGTACCTGAACATTCAATGCGTCAGAAAAAATGAAATTCACATGCTCATACGCAAGGCCTTCGAAGAAATTGATAAAGCTTCCGGCTGAATTATAAGGAAAGCTATTGTTTACATAACTAACATCCACTGGAGGATTCCAATTCATATTGAAAGAGCCTTCTGTTAACACAAAGAGAATCAACATCACTACCATTTCAGGTTAGGGGAACACTGAAACAAATGAAAGCCAATCAGTGGAGCAAACCTGATTCTCCCACAAATTCAAGTCTTCAGATCCACTCAAGGACTGGGAAAACAGCTCATCACAAATTTACAGTCACTTTCATAACTTTTCTGAACATCATGAAGTGAAAACACGAATATGTTAATGAACTTTTGAAAAAAAAGAATTTGTTTTAAAAAATCAATCAACTAACCAAAAAAGCAGCATTACCAAACCCACAGTGGACAAGGAATAACTTAAATTGAGCACAACTTTAATCAAATGCTCGAACAAAGGGTTAAATTGGCTTTGGATGATGTGGTCAAAAGAGAATATCAAATCTTTCAAATTTAACTTAGCATATAATCCTTGATAAAGCAGAACATCAGATAAAGATTCACATAACTGACTGTTTGAATGCAAAACAAGGCTTTGTTTGGATGGGTTATCCTTCGATCAAATGCCTTCAAATTGCCACACTTCTTGCATTAACTATGGCCTAAGTATCAAATCCAAATAGTTTCTTAAGTTAAAAACATCTTTCTCCTCGGAGCTATTAGGAGATTGTAATAAAATTTCCCAAGATTCGAAGTGAAAATATTTTCAATTGACTAAACGGGACACAAATAAAATCACAACAAAGAAATTCCGGTCATGAAAAGCTAGGGTCAATACATTCCAGCACAGCGACATGTAACATAAGCCAAAATAAACCAAACAGAGCCTTAATTCTCGATCAATTGGGATCGGCTTGATGAATCGGTTGTTTTCATTGAGCTCTGTCAAGGGTATTATGTTTTGTGATATTCAAAATTATAAGGTCCTTTTGAAATACTGCCTCCAATGTCGATTTTGGTCTATCCCTCACTAATGTTTACCCTCTACCATAACCATATCGCCCCTCCTAACTACTGCATCGACTGATCTATGATTGACATATCCTAACTGTGACATTTGACATATTACAGCTAATTCGACCAGAACGACTCAAGATTCATAAAGGACGTCAAATAGAAATATATCCACATCGGGACAAGTATAGCCCTCTTGTATACGCTTAATTACCCCCAAAGAAAAAAACCAAACTTGTTTCTCAAGGGAAAAGGTAGAAAAATAGAAGAATTAAGATTCATGAAATAATAAGCAACTAAATTTTGCAAAGAAACCAAACATGGCAAGGGCAACACAATGCACAAAGAATTAAACCACATTTTGCTTCAAAACTAATTCCACTAATTACATTACTCCCATCACCTTCCTCATTCTGAAAAATAATTCTAGAGAAGGAAATAGGTACGTCTTAAAACTTTTAATTATACCACAAAGAAACCAACACTGCTACAGTTGAAAAATAACAGCCAATTCCACCTCAACTCTCCAAATTTTACCAAACAATCCACACAAACAAAATAAACATTATAACTAAAATCACATACTTCTTATGTGAAATAATTATACATAGAAGTACAGAAAATAGAGAGTAATTAACGATCACAAACTATTCATTAAAACATTTTCTTTTCCTTATAATCAATCGCATTTTCCAATTAGCCAAACAGATTGCAAAAACAGCCCAATTAGGGTAAAGAAGCCACATTATAAATCCAAAACTAATATACCTCCAATCACATTACTTCTATCAAACCATTATAAACAGAGGACCAATATGATCTTGACAGTCGAATGTTGTCACAATTTCACCAAAGCAGAAACAAAATTGAGATCAATCGAACTCGATTCGATCCATCAGGGACCGATACAGAACAAAATTATACAAAATTTGACATTAGATATATACATGCATGTGTATTTGACATGGAAAAAGTATTGATTGCTTGAGAGACACTAAAGAGAGGGAAAGAGATTAAAGAGAACCGACATTGATGCGCTTTTCTGAACGCGAGGGAGCGTCTTTTACCTTATCAATGATGAAGACGAATGTGCCATCTCTCTTCCTCTCTCTCTCTCTCTCTCTAAACTTTCGCTTTCTCTCACTAGAAACTCTCTGTCTCCGGTAAAATTGAGAGAGTCTCTCTCTCTCTCTCTCTCTCTCTCTCTCTAGAGTCACAGAGAGTGTGTGTGGGGTGGCGCCTTTATGCAGGGGTTACAGACGGGAATCCGTTCTAGAGGAAACCATCCGCTGCGTCTCGGTACACGGGACAATGTTCGGTTGGACCTCTACTATGGGTACCTACCCGACAGGTGTAGGTCATACATTGTGTCCTACAAAGATTAGCTCAATCGGATAATTATAAGTACTTGTTCACGAGCTTTAACTAGTCAAAAGTATTTTTTTTGAACGGGACCTAGTCAAAAGTATTAGAAGTAGATATTTATGCTCTTCATGCGGTTCAAATAGTAAGGAGGCGTTTGGTAACGTTTTTTTTTTTCTTGTTTTTATTTTTGTTCAAAACTAAAAACAAAAATGTGTTTGATAATTTATTTATGTTTTGTGTTTATTAAAAACATTTTCAAAATTTCTAAACATTTTCAAAACACAAAAAAGTGATTTGCTTTGTTTTTAAAACATGGTCGTTTAAAAACAGAAAACCGAAAATAGAAATTTTATTACCAAACATGTTTTTTTGTTTTTGTTTTTATTTTTATAAACATTAAACATGATTCTATTTTCTGTTTTTTAGAAACAAAAAACAGAAAAGAAAAACGTTATCAAACGCCCCTTAAAAAATTTTATTTTATACATAAACAAGTTCATACATTTATAAAATTACAAAAATATATTAAAATTCAAGTTTAAAAGTTTATTATGTACTAGTTATAAAATTTTTGTTATTCACCTATAAAAATTTTTGCAAATTCAAGGTTATGCGTGGAATTCTTATGAGATACTTATGTATACTCTACGTTCTAGAGCCTAATCCAACCAAACACTATTAGGTTCTCGTTCGGCTCATTTTATTAAATGAGTCTAAAATTGAGGCTCAGATTTAGTTTGTTTAGTAGCCCAAATCGAATCAAGTTTTTACTAAGTTTTGAACAATTCACAAGAGCTTGTTCCATTTATAGCCTTACATGGGCCTTAGGGGTTTGAATTTTCCATTTAACCTTACATGAGACTTTAGGGTTTCCTCCCACCTTATGAATTTTCCTTGGCAACAACTTGAGACACCCCAAAAAAAAAGTTTTGAAGTGAAATATATCATGAGGAATTAAAAAAGTGAAATATTGCTACGATTGTTGGATTGTCCAATCATAACATGAAGACCTCCGAATTAGAATTTTTTAAAAAAAACTGTAAGCAGATCAAATCATTAAAATGACGTTCAAAAAAAAGATTAAGTTAAGTAGAACAAAGAAATGCAGTTTTATGACGTAAAATATTCTTTAGGAATTTTTTAATGTTGTAAAATGAAAATGAAATATTGCTACGATTGTTGGATTTTCCCATGGAATTTAGGGTTTGGAATTTAGGGCTATGAATAGCTTCTAGACCCCCTTTGGAGTAATTCACTAACTCCCCGCTAACCCCCACTGATGTATATCGAATGGCAAAAAAAAAAAAACCGTAAATGAAAATTTAAATTTAACCAATAGAAATCACGCACTTGGTAGTCTAATTTCAAAGGAATATCGTTTCAATTAGTTTAGGAATCTGATCAACTAACACATTTTCAGGATTTTTTTAATGTTCCATAACAAGAATTGCATTCATATTCTACAAGGTCAAGGGGTTTGGTAATAGAAGCGTGACAACATGTAAATTGTCATTGTCAGTAAAAAAAACTTTGGAACCACTAGAGTTTCACTCCAATTTTTAACTTCACTTCGGATTTGGAAACTAAACAACGTGCGTAAATTAAACTGGACATCACGTTATCACGAAGGGAAAAAAACATAGAAAAACTTGAGGTCTAAAATCACATTTATTTTATTTTATGCTACTAACGTGGAAGGCACAGTAAGCTCCTGCTCCAGTCATACGGGCTCTGTCGCGATCTTGAACATATGATTCATACCGTTTGTTTTGTATACTTTAATTCTTTTAACAGGTTTGTAAAAATTAAAGTTAATTAGAGATTTTCAAGTTAGTATGTGAATCAACCTTTTTTTTTTCTTTCAATAAATGAACAAAAAAACAATTTCAATTGACTTCATTTTCTTCAATAAAGTTTCGCACTTTGAGCTCCGAAAAAAAAATGATACATATCATATATTTGAATTCGAGACAAGACCTATAAAACGGACACGACAGCCTCCGGGTATAACAGGGCCAGCTAGGGCCCCGTGTCCAGCCTAAAATGTAGGGGTGAAAATTGGTCTGTTCGGTTCGGTTTTTTGGGTGTTCGGGACCAAACCGATCGGTTCAGGGTGACTTCGCTGGGAACCGATCCCGACCGAGAAAAACAATGGAACGGTTTTTTTTGGTTTTTTTCGATTTTTTCGATTTTTTCGGTCCGGTGTTAAGATTTGTATTATATGCTTATTAAGTTATTATAATACAAGTTGTGTTGCTTTTTACAATTAAAGTATGCATTTTATTAGAGTTGCATGGAATTATTTATAAAATAGGATTCCATTATCTCATTTTATTAGAGTTGTATGGTTTTCGGTCCAAATAAGGGTGGTTTCGTTTTTTCGGTTCAGTTTTTTTCCCGGGAAACCGAAACCGAACCTAGACGTATTTCCGTTTTTTCGGTTCGGTTTTTTCGGTTTTTTTGCCAGACTGGCCCGACCGAACACCGAACCAAATTTTCGATTTTTCGATCGGTTCAGGTCCCGTCGGTTTTTTTTTTTCACCCCTACTAAAATGTCGTCGTTTCTGTATTTTTTGACAGGGAACCGGTTAAATCGGTTACAGGATTAATAAAAAGGGGGACCACTTGAACATATTTTAAAGAAAATGGATGGGAAAAAGGGGGGAGCCGGTTGCTTGTCGTTTACTTCTTCGATATGTTCTAGGCTTTATAAGCAGATCAACCAAACACTCACTTCTTGGCAACTTTTTGATGGAAAAGTGTTGGGATTTGTCTTTTTTATTTTATTTTATTTATTTTAATGAAGACTTGAGGGAGGTGCAAAATTTTAAAGTATATGCTCTGTCAGCAATATTAATTATTTCCGAAGTACCAAAAAAAATCCGCAATATTAGTAGCTACTTATTATTGATTATTATCCGATCCCCGAAAAATATTAATATTTATAAAAGTGGATCGGGTTATCAAATTAGACCCGTGATGGTCAAGGCGAATGGCACTTTATGCAAGTGTTCGATCTAGGTAGACTGAGAAAAACTTATTTATTTCACATAAGACATTTTTTCGGTTTTTCCTTTTAATTTTTTTTCTCTTTAGTCTATTTTGTTGACGTTATATATTGTTGGACAGTGCTACCCGTACAGAATGGGGGCACAAAAATTGCACAGATAGCGTTCGGGGACCCACTTTTGGATCCCATACGAGGGATCCGAACATTTCATTATTCTTAGAACATTTTTCCGAAGGGCCCCACAAAATTTCAGCTCAATCGGACGGTTAGAAGTGGTTCAACCAAACCCCCACCATTTCAATCGAAAAGACCCAAAAGTGGATCCCCGAACGCTATCTGTGTAATTTCTGTGCCCGCTTTTCTGTGCCCGTAGGTTTATCGTCCCCTTCGACTAATCCACCAAACACACTGAAAATAAGTGAAATCACTATTCTTTATTTTTCACTGAGTTTGGAAATGCAGAAATTTATCCCAAAATGCTACCTAGTGTTTGTCACTTATGATTTCAAATGTATTACAAAAAAAAATATGATGATGGTAAATACTCACATCGGCTACAACTTTCTAGTGAAAATGATCTCAAATTAAAATCGTTTGAGAATCTTTTTGCCAAAGTCAGAGGCCAGGTAAAGATTTTAGACTTCAAGCAATAAAAAATGGACTCGGGGAGGTGTTGTGCACTCCCGTGCCATGCACCGTGTTTCCGAATCTTAAAAAGATTATGTTTTGAAAAGATTGGATGTGTTCGGCAATTATAATTTAATTTTGATTTATTTTGGTCGGTAAAAATCAAAACACATTTGAGCCGTTGCTAAACACGACGATACGACCGTCGAAGCGCACAACATGGTGCACGCACGGGAGTTCACAACACCTCCTCCGGTTCCCAATAAAATATATACATATTCATAACTATTAAAACCAAACTCCACATACGACAATGCCATATAACAATGATTAGTTTTAGTGTCATAAAAAAAATTATTATACCATGTGAATATAATACAACCAACCATGTCTAAATATATTGTAATTATAAACTGTGATAAACTTAAAGTGTACATCTAAATCATGAAAAATAATGATCCTATTAATCGAACACAGCCATTGTAATTATAAACGTGATAAACTTATATCTAAATCATGAAAAATATGATAAGTCATTCCACACTACTATATATTTTTGCACATTCCACCCCTAGTAATTTTTGAAACCCCTAGTAATTTGAACGATGAGTCATTATTTGTGTCAAATTAAACAAATTCAAATACAAAGAATTAGAATCGGATGTACAGTGATTATTGGTTGAAACCTCACTTTATTTTCTACGAAATTATAGTCTATGACATTTCTAAGTACAATTTATATTTTATCCAAAAAAAAAAATACAATTTATTTGACATAAAAAGTAATAATTATTAAAAAAAAATGCCAAATTTGCATGGTTAATAATTTTGTCTTAATCTCTTCAATATAAAGTGCTTCCCTAAAAAACTAGCCTATAAAACAAGGGTTAGTGTCATAACTAAACAAATGCTAGAATTAGAGATAAGTGGTTGGCTTTTGTGGGTCCACTTATACGTTAAAGTACACTTAAAGATGTACTTAAAAGTACAAATGTACTTTTAAATTGTACTTTTTTGTACTCTTAACGGGTGCACTATGGCACCCGTTAGCATTTCCCATAAAACAAAAGCAATAGTTTGTTTGTTGCAAATCACAAGAAATTAATATGACACATGTTTCAGAATCTTAAAAAGTCATGGAAAAGATTGTAAAGTTTCCCTGGAACTTGGTTTTTTTTATTTTTTATTTATTGCGCTTCTCATTGCAATTTTTGTTGCCAATGCTGATACCGAATCGAAACGAGCCAGGCGTGCATGGATTGTTCAAGCTTAATTTGAAGTCCTGATAACGAGCTTTTTAAGCTTGGCTTAGTTATTAGGAGATCGCAGAAGAGGTTTAATTTGAGCCAATCACTATCAAACTTGACGTAGGGGTGTTTTGGCGAAATAATCCATTTGTAATATTTTTTGTGTTGATTCTATTATTTTTGTATTTTTTAATTTTGCACGGACTTTTGATCCGTCTCGATGAAAGGAATCTAAAAGTCATAAAATTATGACCAAAATCTTAAAAGAGTTCACTAAAGATAAAAAAAACAATCCAAAAAAAGGCATACTTTTTGGATTGTAATTGTCTTATTCGAAAAAAATTTCAGATTGGTTAATAATTTTATAATCTTTAGATTCCTCTTGTCGAACGAAATAATAATTCACAAAATTAATGCAAAACCAACAAATTTAAACAAAATTTGAATAAAGAAAAAAATAATAACCTGACCTAATTATTTAGACAAAATATCCTTTAAAAAAAGAAAAAGTCCAAGTGGACCAACACTTACGAAATTAAAGGCAAATTAAATATGATTGGGCCCCACAAAACTAAACAAATGCTAGAATTAGAGACAAGTGGTTGGCTTTGGTATCGAAAATGGATGGAAAGAGACCACCAAACCCATCTGATTCGGCAGAAAAGCAAGTTGGGGGCAGTCTGCTGAGGTTGGTTAGGAATAAAATTCAACTCTTTGTTGAAAGCAAAATTTTGTTCTGCCTAACTATTTATTTTTGCAAATACTTTCTTTTACTGGCATCAACATGTTTTATGCACAACAATTTTTTTAAAAGGGCATAAACATGTTTTATGGAATAAATTGAAAGGAAAAAAGGATAATCCTACGGGAATGAATTACAGAAAATTTCTTAAAAGAGAAATGAGCAATTTTTTTTTTTTTCAGCCGATCCGTAAAAGTCTTCAAAAAGTTCAAATGGGCATAAAAATTTTTTTGGAAACGCATAAAACTCGGAAAGAGCTTCTAAGACTACTAAGACTGAGATACGAGCACACCAAAATGGGCATAAAAGCTCAAAGACACATTCTAAAAGTGCCCAAAAGGCGACCGACACAATGCGGCGTAAAAAAAAATCCATCCGAAAAAATGAAATACGTTAAAGGAGCAACCCGAGCTCAATCCATTAGAAATCGAGATAACTAATAAATTTTTCTAATGTTGGCATTCACGGAGTAAGGAAAAATTATCAAAGCCGTTAAAAGGATGCTCCAATGCGAGTTCCAAAAATTTAAAAAACTAATAGAGGTTTTTGTGCATGTGCTAAACATTTGAATATTATCCATTTAAAATGACAATGAGGAAGTAAAACAGAACACTCACTATTATAGCATTAATATGGCGATCAGTAAATAACAACAGAGCACCACCAACAATTAAAACAACCACGACATTGTTTTTAATGAAGCAAGACACGAGAAATACACACCCAGTGGTTAGGGCGAGTGCCTGACTTTAGGGGTAGTCCCTTTGGTCAGGTGTTCGATTCCCCACAGGGTGAGTACCTGTGCATAAGCGGGGGGCCGTGACTGGTGTGGGTTGCGCCAGCTCCCTCCGAGGTTTGGGTCGTGCAGTGGGTCCAATTAGTGGCCTATTGTAGGGCTGTTCCTCGGTTATCAAAAAAAAAGACACGAGAAATTAAAGTCTCGAAACAACTTCATCTACCATGTGATATTGAACTTTAAAATAAACATAACTATGACTCCTAGAACTCCACCTCTCCTCCTTCATTACTTACTGGTATTTTTCAAGAAAATCAATTCTCCCGGCTACCAGGAGCTTTGGTGGGTGGCAGCGAAGGATGTTTTGCATTTTGAAGCAGGGATAGGTTTAGGGTTTTCTGGTTTGGACTTTGATTGTAAGATTTGGGCTTGCTAGGCCTTTCAATGTTTTATTTTCATTGTTCTATCTGGACACTTTAGGCCACAAGTGTTTGGGCTTTTCTCTCATGTGTATTTTTCAACCTTTGGTTGGGACCCCCTTCCTTCTTAATAAAATATTTTTATTGCCGATCAAAAGAAAATCAATTCTCCTTTCAATATCTCTGATGTATTGACCCACCAAGGAATTTAAATCCTTCAGATTAACCATTCTCATTGTTGTTGTTGTTGTTGTTGTTGTACGTGGGTGTGGGTAAAGGGGAGAAGGAGCGGGCTCTGGAGGAGTGATTTTAGGGCACATGTTAAAATTACATTTCATAGTTTTTCGATATAAATTACATTTCCTCACTGCTAAAAAAAATTAATTTTGAAGAACACTATAAATTACCATTTGAGTCTATTTTTCCCAAAGCAGAGAGGCCAAACCAAAGCTAACTGCAAACTAGAGAACACAATCCTGTCCCTTAGGCCCCGTTCCACTAACGGCTCGTTTGGATGACGTATTAGTTTAAGAGAGATTAAATAGTAAGGGGAGATAAAATAGTAGGGGTGATTAAATAAGAAGGGTGGACCCACATTGATGTGATAGTTAAGAAGGGAGGATTAAATAGTTCATGGTTTGGATGAGGGACAAAAAAGGAGGGATGAGAAGGGTAGATGATGTAAAATCAGTCAAATGACTATTTTGTCCTTGTAAATGCCCATATTAAATTATACATTTTAATAATTATATAATAATTAATTTAATTATTTTATATAAATGAAGAATATTAAATATTAAAAGTATATATATATATTTATATTATTTCTAATAAATAAAAAAATAATTTTATTATAGCTACTAGTTTTTTTTTTAATTTTCTTAAATCATATGGGTTATTTAGGGCTTTGAGGGAATTGCCTAATAAAATAGAGGGGATAAAATAATTTGGGGATAAAATGAAACTTTGAACCCCAAAAAACTCCCACGTCCCCTTTTTTTTTCAACTGTCCCCTTTTTTTTTTTTTTTTTTTCTTTCTTTCTTTTTTCTTCTTTCTTCTTCGTGAAGAACCCAGCAACACTAGTCGGCGGCAACAACAGAAATCCGACGGAATGTTTTTGTTTTCCCGAATCCGACAACAACAACGGTGATGGCGAAGGCGGTGGTCAGTGCAATTTCACCTAGATATGTTTTTTGTTTTTCCCTAATCGCTTGTATTTTTCAAAATTCCTAGATCTGAAAATTTTGCAAATTTTTTGCTTGAAACTATTTAGAAAAATGGTGGTTTGTGCTTGTGCTTGAACCTCAGGGTTTTTGGTCATTTGGTCCCGGATGAGGAGTCAGACTAAATACAAGCACTCCCAAGCAAGAACATTTACATTCTGACTGTATCATCATTCGAGTTAAAATTTCAAACCTAATTTAATAGTAGCACAAATTTGAGTCGAGGTGGGGTGAGTTTTAAGAGATTTTCGGATAAATAACTTAATAGTAGCTTTTGAGTTGGGAGTTTTAAGGAGATTTTCAAGGCATCCTTTAGTTGGGGCTTTACACAAAAAAAAATGCCAAAAAAAATTTAATTTAACCTAAAAAACACCTTTTATAAATTAGCAAGCTACTTTATCAAAAACTCACAAAATCAGACTCTCTATTCTACCCTTGCCCCTATTTTTCTATTCAATAATCTCACTAGTGTGCAACCACACATGATTTTTTTTCCCATTGTTTTTTGCCAAACCCACGTCTCTCTCTCTCTCTCTCTCTCTCTCTCTCTCTCTCTCTCTCTCTCTCTCTCTCTCTCTCTCTCTCTCTCTCCTTTCCAAACCCAGACCTCCATCTCCGATCACCCCACCGCCTCTCTCTCTCTCTCTCTCTCTCTTCGATCAATCCACCCCACCACACCGTCTCTCTATCCATCACAGATCTAGAAATTAATCCGGCATGAGAAAATTCGGTAAACAATTCAGTTGGCCAATCAACTGGGTTTCCCGTCACTGTGTGATTTCCAGAAATTAATCCGGCCATTGTGCGATATCCGACCAATATTCCGGCGAGCATCAGGTAAACAATCCGGCATGAGAAAATCAGTTGATGTTGTTACTATGCTGGCATGAGAAATTAGTAGAATAAAGGAAAGTGAGTGAACAGTAGGTACTCAGATTTGTTAAGTTACTGTTCACCCCCTAAAACTTTGAATTAATTTGTGTCGCCTGATTGAGCATTTTTTTCTCTTTCACTCTCTAGTCTAGCTTTTATAGGCGTTTGTGTCGTCTGATACTAATGCTTAAAGCATCAATATCAGCCTCTCTACTTTAACTTTAAAGTTAAAATAGAGAGCAAACTCCTCCAAAACCTCAAAAATCAGCCTCACCAAACGAACTCACCAATTTGAAGATTTCTTAACTTTGCTACAGTAACTTAACAAATTTGGTGACCCACTGTTCACTCACCAAAAGAGGAGGAAGGAGGGAAGAGTAAAAGTTTGAATAGAGAGTCTGATTCTGTGAGTTGTTAATAAAGTGACTTGCTAAAGTTTGAATAGAGAGTCTGATTTTGTGAATTGTTTGAAAAAAATGACTTGCTAAATTATAAAAAGTGTTTTTAAGGTTAAATTTGGTGGTTTTTTTAGTGTGTCAGATAAGAATGCCCAAGGGGTTTTCTTACATGTTTGGGCTTAGTGGCTTACCAAAAGGGCAGAGAGGTGCGCTAAAGAGGTGTAAATGGGATTGGACCCTCATGACATAGATAGAGACAAATACAACATGACATGACACGGATTTAACACTTATAAGCATGCCGAATTGGACTGCCATTTTGGTACATGTCGTACGGGCACCTTGCTCATAAAGAATACTATTCCTCCGTAGGTATTGGGAGAGCCATCATTCCACACAAAACCAAATGCCTGCCTCCAACATTACCAGAGCTAGTTCCAGTGGTAAAGAGATCCCAATAATCGAATCTTCGAAATCCCTCAGATCAATCAAAGCCAAATGGATAATAAGTTGCTATCGATTCGGCTAAGTTTTTCGTTTGATTTTAGCAATTATAGTTGATTTTAGCAAATGAGTTCACCATTTGCTAAAATCAAACAAAAATAAGTTCTTCCCCAAATGGATCTCAAGAATAACTCCAGTTGGCCGACAACATAGGACAGAGAGAGACTCCATGGGTTCCCAGAATACTTCAAAACCTGTAAAACCTTTTCATCAACAAAGTAGCCAAAAACTAAAATCCTCAACGCGCAGTTGTAAACTCTCCTACATTGAGTTTCACGACTACAAAACCCGGTTTAGTGAAAAATAACAATGTTTGGGAGATATAACCTCCTCCGAATTTTGGCTATTCAAACCGAGTAAAAATTGCACTGGTACACAATCTTAAAAAATAGAGCTCCAAAAACAGATTTTCATCGACATCTAAATAAATAAGAAGGGTTGAGCAACGTTGATGATCTCAAATTAGCCTCCGCTGGATCCATACTTCTTTCCGAACACGTTCACCTGGAGCTTGTCGTAACCAGCAAGCACACCAGCGCCAGCAACGGCACGGAGGATGTTGGCACCGGCACCCTTGAACAGAGATTTTGGACCCTCATTCTTGAGGATCTGAGAGAAGGCATCAAACGAGCCCTTGTACTTGACGGCTTCACCGGAGGTCATCATCATTCTTCTGCGGACTGTGTCAATTGGGTAGGAAGCAAGGCCAGCACCATTTGTGATTACCCAACCAAGAGCAAAGCTAGCAAAGAAACTATCCTGAAATTACCATCAAAACACACAATTGCTTGCATCAAAGAGGAAGTAGCAGAATTCCATATGAAGATATAATTTATAAAGCAAGATGAAGCCACATAATGATTTACTAACCTGCAATTTACCAGTGAGGACCACAGGCTTAATAGAGTCATACAGTCCAAAGTACAGTCCACGATACACGACGATACCGACACATGAAATGTTGAAACCACGGTAAAGACCAGCAATACCATCTGATGCAATTGTCTTCTTGTAGACATCAATCAAGCCATTGAACTGCAGCTCTCCTCCTTTCTTGGCGGCCTTGGCATCATTAGCAAGACGGGTTCTGGCATAATCAAGGGAATACACAAAGAAAAGGGATGAAGCACCAGCAGCACAACCGGATGCCAGGTTACCAGCAAACCATTTCCAGTAGCCATCGCGGTCTTTCTTGAAGTTGAAAAGCCTCTTAAAGTAATCCTTGAATGCAAAGTTCAGGGCCTGTGGAAAATTTCATAGAGTAATAAGCAGGCAGTCCGTCGTGCATCTGATCACTGGTGTACATCTACACTGACATCTATATATAAGGAGTGTATAATAGTAAAGAAACACCAATTTTGGTGAAGCCAGACAGACATTTCAGTTTCCTAAGATAACTTGACTGCCAAACAACATTACAGACAGATTTGATTTTAACACAAAGTAATAAATTTGAAACTAAAATCATTATTGAATCCATCAGGCTAACCGCCTCACAAACCAACGCTGCCTCACAAACCAACACATCCTTAAGAGCGACCGCTCAAGCTTTTCCCGTATTAGCTGATCGTAGGTCCATTTCTTGATTCAAAAAGAGGTTTGGTTCTACACAACGCGATTGACAACACCAAACCAGAAACTGTGTCGCCGGAAATCTTATTAAAATGTTATTGTATGCAATTAAGTTCGCAGACAACAAAAAAATTAATACGTCTATATCTTTGCCAACGTTCTCGAGTCATAGAATTTTTTCCAATAAAAGTTATGATTCTGCATGCTCGTTATGGCTAGTAGCTATAATTGAGACAGACCAAAAAAGGAGAAAAACCGACCTGAGTGGGGAAATAACGGATGACAGTAGCCATGTTCCCTCTCCACAATGATCCAAACCCTTCCTCTTTAATTGTTCGCCCGAAGCAATCTCCAATACCCTTGTAGGGCTCAGAAAGTCGACCAGATTTAATCATCTCATCCTGGTTTTGGATCAAAAGCTTCACACGCTCAATCGGAGCAGCAACAGTTTTGGACACAAAACACCGAAACTCCACCCATAAGAAAATCAATGGCAAAGGCAGGGGCCTTTCTCGGGGAGCTTGGACAAACACAGGTGAAGCATTTGCAGCGACCAACAAGTCATTGGTAGCTCCACATGTTTGGGTCATGTGATACTGAAGCGCAACACTGGAGTAATTCCCATACAAGAACTGTCTCTGGTAAAGAGTAGGCTTCTGATAGTTCCCATAGCGCATTTGAGCATTGGAACTCAGATGTAGCTGGCCAGCTACCTTCTGAATGACAGTTGGGTGCTGATACTCATCAGCCATTATGCCTTGCAAATCAGAACTCTTGCAGTTCTCATGCAAATCATAAGGTTAGTAAAAGCATCTACTTGAGCAAAATAGAGCCTGAGAGCTCTTAGATATAATCACATTTCTCCTGGAACAGCACTACACCTAGCTAGACTAGGAAAAGTAGTTTATCCTATGTAGCACCGACACGGAAACACGACACCGCACAGACACGACACCGACACTCTGACATGTAATGATTCTGAACGGATGAAATATCCTTACCATAAGTTTAAGAATGTGATCCTTAGCAAGAATGTGATTTTGAATGTTTGAAATGTTTCGGTTATGTTTGACTAATAGAAAGTAATGATCTCCTTACCAAGAATGTGATCCTTACCAAGAATGTTTCGGTTATTTATTCATGAGTAAATAAAGTAATGTTTGAAATGTTTCGCGATTATCGAGCTAAAATGGGGGGTTATAATCTTGGTATATATATTTCTTTTGTAATTATGCTTATAATTGGCTTTTGATTAGGGTGTTTCCTTTTCTTAATCTTGGTATATATATTTCTTTCTGTTCCAAAAGTCTCCTCAATTAGGCGGTTGCACAAATTAAAATTACTTTATTGGAATTGATCATTACTTTCTTTTATTGAAATTGAATTATTACTTTCCTTTTACCTCTAGAAAGAATTAAATTCCGAAAGTCTATTGGAATTGATCATTCCTTTAACTCCGAAAGTCTCCTCTTTCATTACTTTCCTTTAACTCCGGAATTGATCATTACTTTACTTTCTTTTTTTTGGGATTTTAGAAATGACCTTTAATTATCAATAACCATTTAAGACTTTGCTAATTGCGTAAAAAGTGCAAACAATTGGGGGACACGTGGCAAGCTCAGGAAGCTCTGTTCACCAAAAGTCATCCTGCAATACTAATATAGAAGATATATATATATACACCACACTTCCAGTCCAAACTCCCGAATTTTAAAAAAATCCAGATCTCATTGATCCCGATCGAATTTCGATGATCCGAGCCGTCCAATGTGTTTAAAAGGTGTTTTTTAGGGCCCCCGCGAGAAATCAGGAAAAAAAAAATACCGGGAAGGCTTGATCTGAGCAGTTTTTCACAGAAATCAGCAAAAAAAATACCGGAAACACTACTACACACTACTACACACTTTTGGACGGCTCGGATCATCGAAATTCGACCGGGATCAATGAGGTCCGGATTTTTCCCTAACCGGAAGTGGACTGATACATATATATATATATTAATGGCAAATTTTAATGTCAAAACTGTTTTTTATTGTGCCATTCCAATGCATAAAATGTTTGTACTTATATGCAATGTACATACCTTTTTTGCATTGGAGTTTTGGCATAAAACAGTTTTGCCATGATCAAGTATCTTTTAATTTAGTATTATATTGGATTTATTATAGATACTTGACCCTGTTGATATCAAATTCTGCGTCCACCTAGTGAAATTTACCCTAAAAGCAAGTTTGTCCTATAGATATAGTACTGGTAGTACTAGCATAAAACCCGTGCTATGCACGGGCGTCGTGAATAGCATAAAGTAAAATAGCAATAATTAACTAGTCAATGTGTTGTTGAAAATATAATATATCTTTTGTGTATGTATTCATTTGGTTAAAAACGTATTGTCCAGTACTTAATTTATTAAAAATAAGAGAAGAAAATAGCATAAAGAAGAAAATTATATCAATTACTCCTCCCCTTTAATTTGTTATTTTTTAAATGAATTTATTACATATACATTAGGATTATTTTCTAAATGAATTTCTTACAAATACATTCGGATTGATAGATGTTAGCTACACTTTTTTCATAGCAAACTATACATATATACCATTTTTTTATATCAGCGATACATATGTGCAATGACCACAAACTATAGCTTACATAAATTAGTGGAGGTGGGTGGATGGAAAATATAAAAAAACAACAAAACAATACCAAAAACCAAAAAACCTCTCAGCTCCGATGTCAAACCAAGTACTCCGCTCATGAAGGTGGGTGGATGGTGCCTGGAGGATCATCAGATTGTGATCCTGCCATAGTATCACCACTGGATTTGTCTTTCGACTCCTTTTATCATCGCTGGTAGAGAGCTCAAGAAACCATTGTTCGATTGACATGCTCCAAGAAAATTAAATTAAAAATTTAAGCTTACCATTTTATCTTTTGACTCCAATAGATTTAAAACTATGATTTCCATCAATAGTAAATCTACTTAGATTAGTGCAAGTTTATATTTATTTGTAATGAAATTAGAATAATTTGTATCACTAATTAAAAGGATCCTCACAAAAACTGTTTGTGTTAGTATAAGTATGCAAATATATTTTCAAAGAAATTCACAAAAACTTCAAAATAAGGGGTAAACCCATAAATCTAGTTTTAAATCTGATTCCGAGTTTCTAAAGAAGAAAATTAAAAACTAAAAGGTAGAGTTGCTAAATATTGTCTTAGCGAAAAAATGCTAAATATCGTTCCTTTGGAGAGGATTAGAGCACCCATAGTCAATTGAAAATAAGAGACTTGGATTGATAGTTTAACTATTACACGTGTTCAAATTAGTTTTAAAACGGTGAGAGTTAGGGATGAAGAAATTGAACACTTTTCTAATCATGGAATATATAATTACATCACATTTCCTTTTGCAATCCATAAACCGTGAAACAATTACTACAATTATGGTAATTGAAGTGACTAATTGGAGGATTAAGGATCTTATGTATAATTACTAGGGATTGCCCGTGCCTAAAGGTACGAAGCAACGCATTTTGAACACAATTTAAATGAATTACCACTCTCTATTGTTGACCAACTCGCCAATCAAGCTGACTTCTCCTAAAAGTAATGTTTCAAATAAGTTTTAAAACATATTTCATCTAATCAACTACTATATTAAATCTCAGATTAAAAAAAAAAAACTACATTAAATCTTTATGGCACACATCAATTCAATGCACCAAAAAAGTATGTCAAAAAATAGCATATTTGTTGTATACTTTAGAAATACCTAAAACATAAATAAATCTCACATGAAAATATTAACAGCTAAAAAAACAAAAAATGAATACCGAAAAAGAAGTGTAAAGAGAATATCTTCCTCATAAACTTTTGCGTTGTGATGCTCTTTCATCAAACTTTATTCTGTAAAACTTTTACTATTAATAAACTTCTTCAGATCGATATGTTATTCCCGATCTTTTTATATGTCACTTTTGGCCATGAATGTTTGAACTTTCTCGTCATCAATTTTCGAAATGTCTTCAACTGTCTTCATCACTCTTGAACACCTACTTCGTCCAAAGAGAAAAATTAAGAGCATGAACAACAATATAAAACATATAAAAAATAATTAAATGAGAAAGAATTGCCTCTTGCAAAATAAAATGGTCACGAAATTAGTTACCTTAACCATAGATCTCGTCTATTCATCCCAACACTATCGTGATACGATTATAACCTATAGAGATGTTACCTTAAGACATCTCAATCCATGGAGAGAAACAATATACACTACCCTAGACAACATGACCCGAAAGGGCCTCAAAACATCTAACCCAAGGAGAGAGGGAGGGAACGTGTAAAATAACGAAAAAGAATATAAAGATTTGATTACCTCTTATTCTGACAAAGCAGAGGTAATGAACCTCTCTCTTCCAGAATTAAGTTTTGATCATCTTAATAACTCATATCCATTCTTCTAACTCTTTTCTAAGCACACACACAATTCTCCGATCAAGGTACGAGGGAAGCTGATTTCTTGTCTTCTTGGAGAAGCTTACGAATTAGAAGAATTATATGTGTGCTTAGAAAAGAAAAACCTAAGTTCAGAATAGATTATTAAGGAAAATGTAGATTCATTTTTTAAGGAAAACGTTTGTAAACGCTAATTATTAAAGAAAAATGTAATTATCAACTTTTAAAAAAATGATCTTTTCATTTCCGTATATGAATCCAAATGGAGTTTGTTTCCTTTTTGAATGTAGGAAAATCAACCTAAAAGGAAACAACATAAAACCAATTATTGAGTTGTATGTAAAGAAATTATTTTGGAAAACTATTTGTTTAGTTGATTTGAATTCAAAAGGATAACTGATTCAATTTTAGGGAAACAACGTAAAAGCAATCAATGGAAAGAACTTACCTGTCATAAGGTTAGGGTGGTTTATATTAGGAAGTACTTTTTCGATTGGACGGCTACAACTAACATGAAATGTTGATCGGACGGTTGTTGAGCTTGCTAGGTTTGTATCTGTAGAGGATTAGAGCACCCATAGTCAATTGATTATCTTGTAAAGTAATGTTTTTCTAGAGATGATGATCCTACCAGAACAAAAAAGAAAAGAGATCAGGTGATGAGAAATTGTAGAGGAAATTTAGAGAGGGGACTTCATTTTATATATGACTGTGAAAATTCAAACTTTTTGAATCTATATTAGTATTACAGAATGGGTTTGCGCGATGAGTGCCGTGGAAGCGACAATTGTCCATCCAAAATTTTAGTTTCATTTTTTCCCCTAATTTCTAATAATATTTATCAAAATGGAATGATATTGAACTAATTTTATTTGTTATGGAAGTAAAATTTTAATTGATACACTATCACATGCCAAATTAAAAGAAAGTTTACTTTTGTACTCCTTATTATTTAGGAAATGTCATCATGTACCTATACAAAACTAAAGGTATGATTGATGCCGAACTGAAAGAAAAAGGAAATCTCATCATGTACATATAATTGATACCGTATTAAACCTATATATGTGTTAATGAGTTTTCAAGAGGAGCGCTGTGGAAGCGACAATTGTCCATCCAAAATTTTAGTTTCATTTTTTCCCTAATTTCTAATAATATCAATCAAAATGGAATGACCTTAAACAAATTTTATTTGTTATCGAAGTAAAATTTTAATTGATACACTATCACATGCCAAGTTAAAAAAAATAAATTACTTTTGTATTATTTAGGAAATGTCATCATGTACCTAAACAAAACTAAAGGTATGATTGATACCGAATTGAAAGAAAAAGGAATATCATCATGTACATATAGTTGATACCGTATTAAACCTATACATCTATTATATTATTGTAGATTGGGTTTTCGCGAGAAGGGTAACACATGGGAGATTTGATTACACACATCCTGAAAATCATTTTCGAATTTCAAATCTAAAAATCTCAATATTTCCCAATTCAAACACTTCAATTTATTCCCATAATGGAGCGAAAGTTATCTAACAAAATTAAAAGTTTAAATTTAAAAATCTTTATAAACTACCAATCAGTCGTGATTTGTGGTTTCAAAAAAAATTTAAGGGAAAGGTAATTTTCCTTCGGATATTTTCATTTCTAAAATCACTACTATTAAATCTATACATCTATTATATTATTGCAAGATGGGTTTTCGCGAGAAGGGCTACCGTCACGACAAGTGGGATCAACTAATTGGATTGTGATTGGTGTTTTCAAGCAACACATGTGAGATTTGATTACACACATCCTAAAAATCATTTTTTAATTTCAAATCCAAAAATCTCAAATTTTCCCAATTCAAACACTTCAATTTATTCCCATAATGGAGCGAAAGTTATCTAATAAAATTAAAAGTTTAAATTTAAAAATCTTTATAAACTACCAATTAGTCGTGATTTGTGGTTTCAAAAAAAATTCGAAGGAAAGGTAAGATTTTTTCCTTTGGATATTATCAATTCTAAAATCGTTACTATTAAATCTATACATATACTTGAGTGCAACTGCAAACAATTCGTGTTCTTAACTTTATGACATTAGTTTTTATAATTTGCAGGTGCGTGGCTCGAGCCTCGGACATCTTCACATTGCTTTCCATATGCGATTGGTTTGTACTCTAACTTATTTTGTGCAAACAATCGTGCTTAAATTTTGAATTTCTCATTGAAAGGCATTGGGAATTTCATAATGACAGTTTTAATTGTTGGGTTAAGTTTCAAATATATTTGTTTTACTTTTCTTGAGTTTTAGTAGATGTGATGGATGATTATAAGTTTTGAGAATTTACACTAAGTCGAAATTTGTTGGATATGAATTTTTTTCAGTGTGTACACTTGAAATCGTCACGTACATAGCATGTGTTTTTGCTATGACTTTCCGTGATGAGAAACGTGGATGCGACAAGTGTCCCTTTATTTTTACACTTTTTGGTTTTACTTTAATCTTATAAATTTCAGAAATTATCTTCACTCTAGCTTCTCGAATAAGGAATGACTTAATGAGTGATTTTCTTTATTATATATGATAACAATACATATGTTTACAAAATCAAATAGGAAAGATTTTTGAATTCCTTAACATGTAAAATATTGATGAAAGTTACCGAAAAAGATAAAAACAAAAATTGACTAAAATAGAAAACAAAAAAAATATGATGCAGAAAAATAATTGAATTTGAATTTTTTCCATTACTTATAGGCTCATTCTATAATTATACCTAAGATCCATAATTATACATAAGATCCTTAATCCTCCAATTAGTCACTTCAATTACCATAATTGTAGTAATTGTTTCACGGTTTATGGATTGCAAAAGGAAATGTGATGTAATTATATATTCCATGATTAGAAAAGTGTTCAATTTCTTCATCCCTAACTCTCACCGTTTTAAAACTAATTTGAACACGTGTAATAGTTAAACTATCAATCCAAGTCTCTTATTTTCTTCATTGGAGACTCGATAGACACGATTTGAATATTGGGGACCAAATTGACATTTCGCGAATACTTTGGGGACTAAAAAGGTAGATAAGCCGCTTTGTAGGGGTGAAATTTCGAAATTACCCCTGCATTTGACGGAGAAAATGGACGGAGTTGACACAGGGACCATTTAAACACACATTGTGAACATTGGGGACTCGATAGGGGTGAAATTTGAAATTACATTTCGCATTTGACCCTAACTTTTAATGGACACATTGAGTTAGGACACATTTGAAATTTAAACACACATTGTGAACAATATTGGGACCAAATTTGACATTTTGGGGACTAAAAGGTAGATACTTTGAATATTGGGGACCAAATTGACAAATTTCAAATACTTGGGGGACTTTGAAAGGTGAAATAAGGACCAAATTGACATTTCGGAATACTTTGAGTTAAATTACCCCATTTACCCCCTGCATTTGACGAGAACACAGTTAGACACAGATTTAAACACATTGGAACATTTGGAATATTGGGGACCAAATTGAATATTGGGGACCAAATTTCGGAATACTTTGGGGACTAAAAATGTAAATAAGCCTTTTAATTTGATCTATGATAAGCACAAATTATTGACATATAGAAGCTCCATATTATCTATTGTTAGTTCTTAATTGCATGCAATTAGCTATGATTATTATTATTTTGGTTTATTTACATTGAATAATTTATTTTACAGGAAAAGATAATAATTTTACTTATTTTAATCGTTGGAATGAAGAGTGTGACGTGGACCCTCAAATCTACATTGCCGAAATTTGAAGTTGCAATTGACGAAATTATTCTGATGGACTAATCTAAGAAGCAAAATTATCAAGGGAGCATATGGTGTGGACCTAAGTTTAATTGGGCCAGAATTTATTTATTGTGGGCTATGGACAAATGGCTGGGAATTGGAGTTCATCACTGGCTTAAAGAACTCAAGCAACGTGGAAGCCGAGACGCTAATTGAGTATATTTGGTGGTGGCCCAACGCTAGGTTTAGACTTAGGTTAGTATTATAATGGAAATTATGGAATCAAAAAAAGATAGTTCCTCGGAAGGAATTTTCGGCAGCCTATATATATGGGCAGTAGGGTTTTATTAGGGAGAGGATGCAACACAGCAACACGGCAACATCTTGCGAGGTGCACGGCTGGAGCAAAGGGAAAGTATTGTGAGCTTATTCAATTTTATGGATTTCAATATAATGTTTGGTATTTTTCTACTCACGAGCACCTAAACTCTTAAACTAGGGTTGAGGATGAAGCCTCATAACGTTTATTAAATGATTTTATGCATATGATTTTTCCAATATGCGTTTATTGTATATTGTTCTCGACTCATTAGTTAATGTGCATGAAACTCGGGTATGGATTCAATCGGTATAAATTGGTTTTCTCCATGATTTGATATCATCACATTCATCTTATTGCTTGGTTTATTAAAGCTAATATTTAAGTACGGGGTATCCACTGTGATTTGTTCTCACGGATACAGTAGATGATTTTGGCTTAAACTTCGAAGCAGAGGGAGAACATATTTTTGCCATAGAGAAAAAGTGCCTATCGAAATATTATCCACAATGATTAAGATTAGCCTCTAAATCATTGTGCAAAATCATAAGAAAAATCTTTGCATAAGATTAATTGATAAATGCTATGGGTGTGGATTCCGAAACTCTAGTTAGTTTTTGAACCGTTAATCTCCACTATTTTTGCATGCTAGTTTAATTATTTGTTTTGTCATTATTTTATTTAAGTTTTATCTTCTAAATCAAACACAATTTTTTGTCAACTAGGTTAGGGTTAAATCAGTTTAAGTTTATTTAGTTTTCCTATAAAAATTCACAAGTCCCGGTGGGTTCGACCTCGCACTTGCATAACTATACTTCGATCCGATTCGTGCGCTTGCGAGTACATTAAAATTTCACAACAATCTACAAGAGTTACTACGCAAGGCGTTTGTATCGATCTAATACTCAAGGAGTCAAATAGTAAGTTTATGTAATCTTTACTTTTTTATGACTGTATTTATACAATTTTTTGCAATCCCATTTTCTTTCTTTTTGTAAGTTTTATTTCGATAAAAATCATGGATACTGTTCCATTGTGCTTAAGGACAATAAATACTGTTCTATTTTGCAATCCCATTTTCTTTCTTTCTATAGGTTTTATTTCAATACTAATAAGATTGATCAGGTTTACCTATTCTCATTAAATGTGTCATTAACTGGCATGGCAACTGGTGTTTGGTGCTAATATGGTATCACATGGTATCCCTTGGGCACATTCAAGCCGTCACAAAAGCAATCGATTTTAAAATATTTAATTGCTGAAAACATCCAGACCGTTAGATGCATTTTTGGACAACCTAGATGTACCCGAAGGGTACCACATCAACCATACCCTATTTGCACCCAAAATCTTCTCCAATCCTCCACATGCATATAATTTACAGTGGCTATAGATAAAAACTAATGACAAACAAAGTAGTTTGGATGACAATAATATTTAAAAGGTGCGTTAGGTGGGAGTTATGCTTAAAGTTAAAAGAACATTGTTCTCTCAATTTCTTTAAAACGTGGAAGAAGTGGTGGATTCATTTTTAAAGAAAACTTCATCACGAGAATTCTATAATCTCTTTCCAAACTTACTCACTACTAGAAGACTCAACATCTTCTCACGCTTAGTTAATTAATTTTATTGTGTCTCTCCATTTTTATGAGATGTTGATCCTATTATTCTTCATTCAAAATATTTTTTTTGAATGGATTGTTCATTCAATTGAAAAGATGGTTATCTAAGTGGCGCATCAGAAAAGCACGTAATGGAATATGCAATGTAAAAAAAAGCACATCGTGTTAGATTGGCATCATTACATTAAGGCTAAACTTGATGAAAGAAATTTAATTAGTGCTACTGCTATGATATATGTAGACAGAGATATATAGATTTTGTCAAGAGGATCATGGGCACCCTTAAAAGTTCATTGGTATTAAGCCACTGCTTGTAATTCAGACTATTCTTTGAATAGTTCAGGCTTTATAGGAAACACGTACAACAATTTCTACAAATATTTTTAAATTGTGCACTTTACATTTTGTTCTAAAAATGACCCAAATTTTTTTTTAACACGAAAGTACTTTTTTTTTTTCTAATCTAAGAATGCCTTATTTATCAAAAACTGAAAAGACCAACAATTGGGATGGAGTGAGTATTTTTGTTTTTGACAATTAAATCAAACGTATATATCTTTCGCTTTTGCATTTCCATCAACCCGATGTACTTGAATTCGTTCTGTGCATAACACGAGTTTTCTGCTTGTTCTAAGTATGGTATAATGCTAATTTTGCAATTGTATTTTGGTATAATATAGGCAACTGAATAAAGAAGGATTAAGAGTAATATGGAAAATTGTAATTACGGTAATATAGGCAAATGTAACTACGCAATGTTTTGAAAATGCATAAATTGACTTGACGTAAAAAGCCCAATTGACTTGATCCCAAAGCTATGGATAAGCTTTGATTTTGTGCTTCACTTTTTTCTTGTTTCAACTGTGTCGTGGCGAATTGGGTTGTCCAGATTTCTCTGTTTTCATGTTGTTGTTTCCTGTGGTTTTGTGTTAGTTTTTGTTTTTTCATCTGATATTAATTTTTTAAATAATGTTTGTGGTTTTCTTTTTCATCAACAGGTTTGAGGTTTATTTGCGTGTTCTTCTGTTAAGTTTATGATACGAGAAGGTGGATTGGTTTTGGGTTTCCAAAATCCTGGAGTTTTTTTTTTTTTTTTGTGTGGATAAATTCTCATCTTTTTCCCCTTCCATTCATTTCTCTTCATTTTTGTTACCTACTCTTGTTTTTTTGCACATTGAAGGGGAAAGTATTAAAGTTTTCCCCTTCGCATAGACCACTTCTATGGGCAGGTGTAGATGTGCACAGGTCTGTATTTATTGATAGGTGTAGATTTGTTTTCAGGGTTTCCACTACCGATGCATATGAAAAAGCTACAATTTCTCTCTCTCTCTCTCTCTCTCTCTCTCTCTCTCTCTCTCTCCGTCTGTTGTGAAAAGAGTCCTTAGTTTTCCGATCGCTTGTTGTGCAGGTGAAAATCCCCAGTATAAAGGAGTGCAACTGAAGAAGACAATGATTCAAAGACTATTGGAATCTGACGGTGAAGGTATCTCTCTGTCTCTGTTGAATTTGCTAGTGTAATAAAGTCCTAAAATTTGAATTTTGGTGGATTGCGGTCCATTGTTGAGGGCTTGAGTCATTAGTGCAATTGCCTGAGTAGCTGAAACTACGTTGTTACAAACATTGAAGTCGAATGTGAATATTTTTTAGGTGAATTGAAGAAGACAATGATTCAAAGACTATTGGAATCTGTCGGTGAAGGTATCTCTCCGTCTCTGTTGAATTTGTTAACGTGATAAAGTCCTAAAATTTGAATTTTGGTGGATTGCGGTCCATTGTTGAGGGCTTGAGTCATTAGTGCAATTGGCTGAGTAGCTGAAACTACGTTGTTACAAACATTGAAGTCGAATGTGAATATTTTTTAGGTGAATTTTTGTGGGATTTCAAAATATGTTAGGTATATCTGTATATGTAGGCAATTTTTTTTGTTGATCTTTTTGGAATGTGGTGGAATACAGTGAAGTTTGGTACTTAAGTCATTCACGAAATGTTGTCCTTTTTCAAATTTGTTTTTTCTTTTCTGCGTACGGTTCATGTACATTGAAACAATTGTTTGTATTTCCTTGCTAATTTGAAATTGTCTCACCTTTCTCTTTAATGTACTGGAATGGTGAATTGACTGAATCAATCTAATGGATTGAGTGCATATAATGATAGCTAGCACTGAACACAACTCTCTTCCAAGTCATCCAAAAGCCCATCTTTAGTTTTCTCTAATTACTAAAATTTTGGACACCTATGTGGCCTGCAACTAATGTCTAGATGTAATTGTTGAGAAGAAATAGTGGACTGTAAGAAAAAGAAAGAGTATAGAATACTACCTTCTAAATATTAATGATCTCGTTCTACATTTCTTCATCTTTCATGTATATGGGAAAACCATATTGTTGAGGGGGGAGCTATTAGGGTAGATGTTTCCAAAGTTAGTGAGGAGGGAGGAAGAAATCTGTCACTATCTAAAAATAAACCACCTTATGGTTTGTCAATTGTTCTTATTACACATTTCTAATGCATATAGTAACTTTTATTTGTTCAAGGTGTCTCAAGTGTCCATGTCCAAAATTGAAGTGTCCGTATCAATATCCGTGCTTCTTAGCACAGGAAAATAATTAGCTATTTCCTCTTCTTCTTCCAGAACTTTAGCATGTCCCAAAGATACCGTAAATGGCAAGGATAAGATCCGAAGGCCTTCAATTTGTCAATTCGTCTGTGAAAGGATGAATTAAATCTGTAAAATACTTTTTATTTTCTGTGGAAAGCGTAGGAGAAGTAGTGGAATTTGGGAATTATAGTCGCCAGCTGCTTTTGATTTTCTCCTCCTTTGTATTTGTCTTTTTGGAGTGATATCTCGAATTGGGTGATGCATTGGCGGGCCATGAACTTCTCGGTGCTCAGGGCAAGTTTGTAGTATGGGGCCTCTATATAAGATCCAACAATAATAACAACAATAATAGAACCCATCTAGTGCCTGATCGTTCGGGCCATGGGTGGGGGAGAATTGGAGACGGACCTAACCTTTGGCAATATATGCTCAGAATACCTTTAAAATAGTGGTCCCCCTACACCTCCAAGAACCGTGGAGCAACATGGACGTTTTGCTGCAGAACCATGCCCCCAGATCAAAGCCGAAAAGCGTCACATGCTTCTGTACGAGATACAACTTTGTAAAGATTTCATTATAATAGGTTAAAAATATTATGCGATCTGGTTCCTTCATGTTCTTAGTGAGTCTATTCTGCCAAGAAAGAAATCTAAGCTGTAACACCCTGACCCATTTTTTTAATTTAAATCTTTCTGGTAGGAAAACATGAGCTGATAAATTATCATTGATAAATTATCAGTTTTTATATTTTAACTATAGGGCTACTAACTAAGGCTCTATTAAGCTTATTGATTTTATACTCCCCTTAAAGGAATCAAATAGGTGATTTATTCAATTTTGTTGGTGTTTAAACCGAATTTGGAAGAGTGATAATTACTTTAAGGGCCAACACTCCAATGGTAAAACTAATTATTTCACGGGCTTTATATTAAGAGTTGGCTCTACGATAAACTTTTCCAACATGAGAAGGAAGGTAATTGGGACCTTAAACAATAACTATTATGCACTGAAATTTAATTGGATCTCTAGGCCTGCCTCTTTAATGCCCCTTTTGGCTCTGATATGGGGGTATGGTTCTGCAGCAAAACGTCACGTTTAGGGGGCCAATGTTTCAGTGGTATGTTAAGAGGAGCCACTTTATGCATATATTGTCAAAGGTTTGGTAATCAGGTTTTGCTAAACACAATGGCGTTGCTAGTGTGTCTAGGGTCTAACGTGCAAAGAGGAAAACCATTAACCGCTTGTCCCAAAACACATTACTAGTTAATTTAAGGTTCGAATTTGTGACTTTGACAGTCAAAGGGATGTTTGTTACCAAGATTTTGAAGAAAATGTGATTAATTGACAAGGCCACAAAAAGTGGTACAATCCTCAATAGAAAGGATTTTAAATGGCATTGTTTTACTAGGCATTTCTACCCATATGCATAATTGTCAGAATTGCACGATTCACGATTCGATTTGCCATTCGAGTAAAAACGATGCAAATCTATAGATGAATCAACATTTATCTAGAATCAGTAGTGAGTCATATGATTCATGGTTTGACTTGCGATTTGATTCACGATTCATGCAAAAACGATACGAATATGTAAGTGAATCAAGGTTTCAATTGTTACATTCAACTAATATGAAATCACTTTTGCGGTTTTGGCTTAAATTTTGTCTTATAAACTGGTTTTGTACCTATTAGTCTACAAACTTTGATAGTTGTAAGGCTAAGCTTTCATTTTATAATGAATATTTGACACCGATGTGCATATATCCATTTCATTATAGTATATAGTTTAATGTAAAAGTTTCTACTCTTTCCTATTAGACCATGTGATCATCAGTTTATAGTAGGAAAAAACTTCAATATTGATTTAAGCTTACATTTGTCAATTTTAGAATGTATCTTTATCATGCAAGCGCATAGACACATTTTCCAATGCATTTTTGAAATTTGGACCAAATCGTTGTCATTCCCAATTCGGAAAAAGGTCAATCTGATTCCGATTCGATTCGCGATTTGACAACTATGCCTATATGACCTTTTACTTTCATTGCGCCTCTCTTTATCTTTTTTTCTTAGGTGATTGACTTTATTATATATATTCATCCAGTGAATGTGATTAACAACATCATGACAAGGCGGAAGTGGCTCAAGAGAGAACGTTTTATGAACTTCGGGGATGTATACTCTGACAAGGTTGATAGGATCTCCCAGCTGCCAGAACCAATCATTCACCACATCCTTTCGTTCCTCCCTACAGAAGATGCGGTTTGTACAAGTGTTTTGTCAAAGACATGGCGCCGAATGTGGTCCACCTTCCCTGTTTTTGATTTCAGGTTAGTCGATGGTAAATACTTTGCTAAACATGGTATTAAAGATTGGGATGCTGAGACATCAAAAGATAAGTTTTTGAGCTTCGTGGAAGAATCTCTGAAGCGCCGACTTGTCCAGGATTTCAGTATCGATAAGTTTCAGATGTATATCCTCTTCGGCGATTTAAAAGATTTTACCCCTTGGATGGATCGATGGCTTACCATCATTACTGAGAGGAATGTGAAAGAGTTGGATTTAACTGTCATTGTTTGCTCTGGAGATTACAACTTACCTACGGTTGTCCTTGGTGCGAAATCTATTTATGTGCTAAGGTTGTCAAATTGTAATTTAAATCTTAACGTAGCTGATAGTATCATCAAATTTTCGCAATTGCGAGAGTTGCATCTCGGAAGGATGCATGTTGATGAATGGATGATTCAAAATTTCACCTCTAGTTGCCCTTTGATTGAGATTTTGGAACTCAATGATTGCCATGGGCTTGATAGTCTTTGCCTCCCTTCAAGTTTACTTCAACTCAATAAGGTTGTGTTGAGCGCTTGCCGTGGACTTAAAATTGTGCTGATAGAGGCACCTAATCTTATTCATTTCTACATCATGAACCCATCATCTGTTCCATGCGAGATCAACTTGGTTGCTGGCAGTAAGTCTCTCAGGACATTGTCACTATTCAGTGTCTCCATGACAGAGGAGGAATTTCAAAATCTCATGTCTCTCACTCCTAGTGTCGAGGTTCTGGAGTTGTACCGCCTTGACAGATGTTCAAGAATTATTATTTCGAGTCAAAATCTGAAGCAATTGGTCCTGAAAGATTACCCGAAGTGGTTGGTTGCGGAAATTGACACTCCAAATCTGTTGTCAGTTGAACATACTTCCTATGAAATGAACTTGTCTTTCAACTATATCAACGCAACACATCTCCAGGAAGTTGACTTGGAATTCTGCCTTGCAAGTCATGACATCAGTTGGTTCACTAAATTGAAAGAATTTCTCACAAGCTTTACTTGGTCTGAAAATTTCAGTGTGGTGGTTCTCTGCTCCAAGGTGTTTAATATTGATGTTCTTTATCTCTTCTTCTCGTTATTGTTATCTCATCAATCACCCTTTTATTTTGTGTTATTTGTTTTGACCTGTTTAAAATGTTTCATACATCGTTTGCTAATGGTATTTGCAGAATGTCAGTATTCATGCAAAATTAAGGGAATTCTTGCTTATGCCACTCTATACTCTCATGGATCTGAATCCTCAAGTTATTATTTCTTCAAAGACTTTTACAGAACTTGTTGATCGCGTATTTACCAGATTCCATCCTGATACTTTGTCTTTTATATCGACGTGTCCATGCAGAAAATCTCTAGAGGTATTCTCTCTGTTGCACAAGTTCTCGTGTTGGTACGTCTCGTGTAAATTGTAATGTGTTCCATTGTTCTTGTGTAGTGCATTTTATAGTTTCTATATGAAAGTTTAGTGGAGCAAGAAGATCATCATGAAGATTCTGGAAGGAGAAGGAAAGACTGCAGAATGGAAGACTGGAGGCACTTTTTAAGTGGATTTGAGATCGAGAATCTTGAAGGCGTCGAAGAAAATAGGACATCTCCGTGGAAAGCTTTCTTAAATTCATATTCAACTGCTGCATACTGGACGGTTGCACTTAAATTGGAATGGAAATTCATGAAGATTTCGTATAGACCGTTTTTTATGTTTTAGATTCATTGTGTCTCGAGATGTAGTTGAATTGAGACACAATTGCCAGTTTGAATATACTTAACTGTTTCCAGCTCTCTCTTTTTTCTTTTTTTAGTACTGTTTCTAGGCAAACTACTTGGTCTATGATCGAGTTCTGTTTACCCAGAAAGTTGAGAAACTGAAATTTTCAAATTGAGCAGTCTTGAGTGTATGAGATCCCAGATTGAGTTTGTACAATTTTACTCAGGTGCTTAAAAGATTGTGCAATCCTTAGTGGTATTCTGTTTGGGCTAATCGTCTTTATGTTGTAGCAATAAACTGTTCAGAAGATAGTGCAATTATGTTTTGTTCAATTACCCTTCAGCTCTGGGTGTCAAGGACCTTTCTTCTTCATCAAACCCTTCATCATCAATTGTTTAAGAGGTAAGTAGCTTATTGCTACAACTTCAATACTTCATTCCATTAATTTGTTTCATGAATTGGGTGTGCATTGTTAGAATAGCGTGTTAATCCCACATTATTTAGTTGAGTAATGTAACACGCTGTTCCAGAATATAAATTATTATTGTGTCTAGGGTTGATCAATACCCTGAACACCTTTCCTCTCCCAAACAACATCGTATCAGAGCCTCCCTAACCCTAACCCTAACCATCCATCACCATTCCGCCACTATAGCCACCACAAAAATCGTCACCACCCACCACTGCCATCCACTGTCATCATCCAAAAAAACACTAATCCTAATCCATGCCTTCGTGAACAGTGACTCAAAAACCCCTCCCGATGTTAGAAATCCCCAAATGTCCAAAATCCAGTTCAAAAAACCCTAATCGAACCTCAAAAACCTTGAATCGAAGTCCGGATGTCCAAACACTGATTTGAGGTTCAAAATCCTTATTCGAAGGTTGAAACCTTTGTTCAAAGCCTTAAAACCCTATTTCGGAGTTCAAACACAGTTATTTTAGCTTGTGCTGTCATGTTAAAAGAGCAGGAAATGCTTGCGCCCATTCTTTTGCCAAGCATGTATTGAACATTCCTGTTGGCCCTGACTGGGCCTCCTCTTTGCTGTTTGCTGTACTTTCTGATTCCATCTAATGAATTGTTTTTCCATTAAAAATAAATAAAAAATAAAAAAATAAGTGTGCCTTTTTTCCGATGTCATTACTGGAATTATGGCTCTTTGAAAATTTTGAAATTTATTCTTATAGACTTGAATTGGTCGGACTAATTGTGAGCATAGTATCAGCATAGAATTTGGTAATCTACCATAAAATAGTGCATAGATTATTGATACATCTCTCGGGTATTGTATACAGGATTATTCCAAAATGCAGTGTCGTGTGCTGGTTGCCTATTTTAAACAGGTTGTCTACTGAAGATAGGCTAGTGCTTTTCGGCATCAAACCTACATCTTGTTGAAGTCTGTGCCCAGGTATCGAGAGTCATGATCATCGATTTTTTAATTGCCCATTCTCTGAGCAAGTTTGTGACATCACATCCAAGCCCAATGTCACATGGACTGCCCACTCCTGGTCCAATTGGATACGTGTCCTTTCTTCCTGTAAGGGCAAATCACTTCGAGTAACTACCATCAAGCTGGCATTCACAGTCACAGTTTATCAATTGTGGAGGGAAAGGAATTTTCGGAAGTTTCAGAACATTAGCTGTTCAGTCCATGTTGTTACACACAAAATTTGCAATGAAGTCAGGTTAAGACTCTTGTCTTTAGCCCAAGTTCCCCAAGGAGCCCGAGCTAGCTGGTTTTTTAATGCATGGAACTTATCTTTTCATAATTGTTGATAAATTTTGATAATTGACGATAGTAAAGCAAGTTTAAATTTAATCGTAAGCAGTTTGTGTGCAGATGCTTACTGGTTTCTGTTGTGCGCTAGTGCAAATCTGTTAAAACTGGTAGTCAATAGACTCAATACATGAGTGAAGATCTTGTTAGTGCAGAAATGTAAACTGGGCCTCCTTCGGGACGGTAAATACCTTAAAACCTATGTTGGTTGTCTGAGGGATCTGTGGACTTCTTTATCTTGTAAGCGAGATACTCAACCTAAATTCTGCGTGTGATTACCCTGTGAGTTGTGTGCTTGCAACCCCTTCCTTGGGGTGGAGATAATATTTAGTAGGGGAATAATGTGAGGAGAAGTGGAGGGAGTTGGTGGAGCCCTTTTCCCATGTCCATGTGTGGTGCATTTAAGGAGGAGAGTTATAGAGGGATTTGTGGTGGTGAGTACAATAGTGACTTGGGACCTTACCATAATCTGAGTTCATCTCATCTGCTTTCATTACTGTATAATTGGTCAGATCTTGTTCATTGGCTGCTCCTTGCTAGACCGTTGTATACGATGGTCCTTGTGGGCTTGTTTGGTGGCTACAAGCCTACACTTATCTTTTGTCGACATTCCTAGCCAAGGGGGCTGTCCTTGGATCATTTTCTTTAGGCTGTAGATTTAATTTCCTTTCAGCACTTCATTGAGTAATTTCTTTTCTGCTTTTGTGATGTTGTAACTGCACTTACCTAGTCAAGAGGGGTTGTCCTTTTTAAAAAAAAAAATCAGAAGAGGGGTTGTCCTCGACAGTTGCTTACGATGTGGTCATCCTGTATCCTTGAGCTTTTCTCGTGCAGATATTCATTCTTGCCCAGAAAACGAATCTGAGAGCTTGTTGAATGGATTACGGATAGATATTCTGGTACAATTAGTGCCCATATGGACTAATTTGTGAATCATCTGCCATGGATTAATCCCAGGCTTGTTTGCGGATTCCACAGTGCTGCTCGTCTATCAAGGCTGGGTATAATGGTTACAAGGCAATGTTGTTCAACCCCAAATGCTGATCAATATCAATATCGTTACATGAAGCTCCAGAAGGATTGGGATTCGATTTACACTACTTTGGCATTGTGTATAGCTATCTGGTTATGTACATTCTGTCATTGGAGACTTTTGTCTGTCTCTCTCTCTCTCTAGGTTGGAAACATTTGGTGATTGTTTATCTAACCTCTCTCTCGAGCAATGTAGCCAGTCGGCTTAGTTTACCTTTTTCTTTTCTCTTCTTTTCTTCCTCTTAGGGCATGCCCGTTGTCAGGCCCGGCCCTCAGATTTTCGGCGTCCCAGACGAACTTATATAATGAGGCCCCGGTGTATTTTACTAAGTAAATAAAGAAAAAAAGAGTAATTTTTTTAAAATAATATTAAAATAATGAGGCCCCGATGGATTTTCCGGACCTATTGCATTTGTTGTAATGAAGAGCAATACAAAAAATGAACATATTTGATGGAAAGATTAAAAAAGAGAACCATTGCAACAAAAGGAGCCTGGGGGGGTGCTGTGTATCCCAATGCACAAACGACCGTGCTGTGTGCAATGCCCAAATAATGAGGCCCGCATTTTTTGACGATCGGAGACGTTCACCGCGTAGATCTCGCCGAATACTACAAGTCTGCCAAAGATCAACTCGATCGGATATCTTTAAGTGCCTCATCGGCACATAAATAACATGAAAAAGTGATTTTGATCCAGTGTTTGTGTCCATTTGTGTTCCATTTGTTTTCAAAGTATTTGTGTTCCGATGACGTACTTAAAGATATCCGATCGAATTGATTTTGTTTACACTTGGTAAAATGTCTCCGATCATCAAACAAATGTCGGAGAACGGTGATTGCATCCCATGCAAAACCCCCAAGTTCCGCAACAAAATTTGGTCACTCAAACGAAGTAAGCAATTGTAAAATAAAGGGTAAACCGTACAAGCTCAAAGCAGTATTAAAAATTTTGGTCACTCAAATGATAAGCAAATGTCGACGGAAGGTAAACCATATAAGCTCAGCATATGGAGTTTCTAGGGGGGAAAAATTAAAACTAAATGTTGCCATGAAGAGTCGATCCCAGATGCATATGGGGAATAGACAATTAAGTTACCACTGGGCCAGCAAGCGGCATCGTCTGCAATCCGCTGCATATTTTATTTATTACATACTAGAGAGTTATAGCTAATTGATGGCCCTTAAATTGGGCCCAAAAGTGGGGGCCCTGATACCTTGCGCTACTATTCAGAGTTGATATTCATTTAGTCCCCTTTTCATTTCAATCTAATTTACTCAAAAATTAAATAATATTGTATGGAGCGGGCAGTGCTAACTGCATGGATTCTGTGCTTGTGCGCAAATCACGGTGTAGGGCCAATTACGAGTCCCACACAAACGATTCGGGCCGTTAATTAAATGCAAAATAATTTTTTAAGGGCTCCTGCAAAAAATCAAGTCAATCTAATAGCTATAGGATCCAATCATTAATCTCTATATGGTCAACTATCAATTCCAAACATCGAAAACGATGATCTGCGAGATTTGTAATCCAATTCCGTATCTCATATAGCCAATCAAATAACCCATAAAGACAATTCCAAACACCCTAATAAAGGCAAGCCCTCCAATTGCAGGAATACATAGAAGTCATGGACATTCCAACAGAACCACGAATAACAATACTCCTAACATTATGGTACTAATGTTTTCCTTCACTTGTTTCCATCTTATAACCAATACAACAACAAAAAATAAATAAAACTCATCAATTTTTTGGTATTTGAGGTGTGAAGGAAAATGCATTTAAAATTACTTATCAAAATCTCACACAAGAATTTCACGTCACTAAGTTATAATGTATTGGTTTCCGATGATAAAGAACATCTAAATCGGAGAACTTAAGTACTTGATTTATGTCTAACCTTTTTGCAAAATTCATGATATTTACTAATGTAGACAGTGTATGTCATACTAAACTACTCTTCCATCTTTCTCTTAATTACGAAAGCAGACAATGTTTATCATGCTAAACTACTCTTTCATCTTTCTCTTAATTTTCATCTCCTCCAAACTTATAAAGAATTGTTATAGGGTCCATTATAGCTTTTTGTAACACCTCTAGTCCACCTAATGTTTTCATAACATCTCTAATCCACCAAACCACTTTTTTTATTCTCTTAGGTCCATTCTATTTTTTTACTAGACAAATGTACCCTTACATTAAATTTAATACGTAATATACATTTACCGGAAAAGTCGCCGGGAAATTGGTCTTCGCCTGGAAAGTTCGCCGGAAAATCATGCCGGCGACGGAAAAGTCGCCGGAAAATTGGACTTCGCCGGAAAATTGACCGGCGCAGATGTGGTTATCTGAACTATGTCATTTTTTTTTTAAAACCTACTTGGGATCAGATGTGGTTATCTTGACTCGCAAGAGGTGGTTATCTGTACTCATAAGATGTGGTTATCTGGGCATATATTTGTTTAAAAAACTTACTTGGGATCAAGTCCTCAACCACCCAAGCACTACAAGGTAGCAGATAAACCCTCTGTTTTTTACATAAAATTTTTACTGAAAATTGAAAAAAAATCACTTTTTCAAAATGGAGGTGGTTATCTGAACTAATAAAACAGAGTACATTCATCACAAACTCATCCAAACAATAGAAAAATGTAGAATCGCAATATTAAGTAGTACTAGAAAGCAAAAAGGTGGTTATCTAAACTCACCAAAATAATCTTTTGATTTACCAAAAACAAAAACAAAAACAATTCTGGGAGGTTGGCTTCCCTAGCTCCGCAAACCAAAATCAGTATCAAAACAAGCCAACAAAATCAAATTCAACACTAATTCCACTTTGTTTATTGAAAGGGTTGTGCTAGTGACCACTCTTAGGGTGACCCCCGAATAAGAATAAAATACTCTCCCAATGGGTGCCTTACTTTGTCTGCATTTTTCCCATCACGTGTCAGTATCACTGTCCTTTTTAAGTCACCCAACACCCCTTAGTTAAGTTTTTCGGTTCCCCATGGGTGCCGTACTTTTTTAAGTTTTTTGCCATTTCTTCCAAACTGTAGTATGTACTAGTAATTCACCATTCGCTTCTTTTTTTTTGCCAAACTTTCGTCTCGGGAAGAAAAATCGAGATGAAAAAAATCTTTAACCTTTATTCAAAGATGATAAATGCTAACGGGTGCAATATTGCATCGGTTACGGGTTTCAACAAGGACATTTAAGTGGGACACAACAATTGTACTTTTTGCGGGACTCAACAAGTGTAACCAGTGCAACATTGCATCCATTACGGGCACAAAAAAATACGCTTATTGGTAGAGGTGTCAAACGGGCGGGCACGTTTTAGCACGATATAAGTTGGCACGCGGCACAACAGGGGCACGGAAATGAGCGGGCACGGCACGGGCAAAGGTGGCACGTGGCACGGCACGACACGGTCTTCAACAGGGCACGAGGCACGGCACGACACGACTTTATTCTAGCACGACACGGGAATGAGCACAGGTACGAGCACGGAAGTTGGCCTGGCACGGCACGGAAATATGACGGGCATGGCACGACATAGCACGAGCACGAAAGTTGGCACGAAACTGCCCGACACGGCGGCTCGGCACGGGCACGGGCACAAGGCAAAAAAAAATGTTAGTGAATTATATATTTATATAAAGTTTATAAAAAATTTAAAATGAACAAAAAAATAAACAAGAGGGAAAAAGAAACAAAACATTTTAAAAAGATTTATTTGATTTATTTGATTTAATTTTATTTTATATTTTTATTTTGAGAGAGAGAGAGAGTTGGACAAAAAAAGAAAAAAAAAGTTAGAAATTGTTTTATAGAAATTATAGAAATTAAATTATAATTATAGAAATTACCAAATTAAATTATAGAAACTATAGACATTATGAAATTAATTATAGAAATTATAGAAATTAATAAATTATAGAAATTAATCAAATTATAGAAATTAAATTATAGAACTTATAGAAATTATCAAATTAAATTATAGAAATTGTGAAATTAAATTATAGAAATTAATAAATAATATAAATTATTCAGATTATAGAAATTATATTATAGAAGTTAATTTACGAAAATACTAAGTTTATTTAACTAAAATAAGCTAAACTTCGTATGAACTATGAAGGATCCCGCAAGGTGTAAAAATTCAGACCTCAAACTCTAATTTTTGAAGTAAATTTCGACAATCTGAACCGTTACATGTGTTTAAAATGTATTTTTAAGGTCCTACGAAAGGAATTGGCAAAAAATACTACCCGGAAGGGCTTGATCGGAGCATTTTTTTCATAAAATCGCTATATGAAAAATTGCTCTGATCAAGCCCTTCTGAGTATTTTTTTTTTCAAATCCTTTCGAAGGACCTTAAAAACATGTTTTAAACACATCTAACGGTTCAGATTTTCAAGCAATAGATTAGATGGCCTTGGATTGGTGCATTATAGTGTTCAAATGCCACTGGAAGCACTGAACGTGTTCTGATCATGTGGTTACCGACATCGGATGATCATCAATTTCGGGGAGAATGATAGAATTGATAAGATGTTAAATCGTATTGGTTTAGATCAAACATTCAATTAAACGAACCAGTATCCACCATTCAATGTTATACATTGAACATACTTAGTTATGAACCAATATATACTACTATAGTCTAATGTACGTTAGCCACACGATCTCAACACAATTTCGACGATCAACACCGACTATTTTGTTTTTCTTGGTGTTTTAATAAAACTCACCAAAATTCGCCCAATCGGATTTTGAAAACCCCTTCATCGGGAGATTCCGAACGTGAGAATCATTAGTAGGAAAATATTTGTCAACTCCGATCGAATTGTGAGCTGATTTTTTGTGGACCCCCTCGGAAAAATGTTTTAAGAACAATGAACGGTTCGGATCACTCGTGTGAGACCCAAAAGTGGGTCCCCAAACGCGCTCTGTAAAGCATAGTAAAAAAAACCTTAGTTTAGTTACTTTTAATCCAAGCAGCGTCCTTTTGCAAACTTAATCCATAGTAAACTTAACCTTAGTTTAGTTAGTTTAGTTCATTTATGTCTCAAGCAGCGTCCTTTTGCAAACTTAACCGTTTAGTTACTTTTAATCCATAGTAAAAAAAAATTGGCGGGTATTTTCCCACCTTTTGTCTCCCTACTTTACTCTTTTCCCCTTTTTCTCTCTACTTTACTCTTTTGTCTCTCTGTTTCTATTTCGATTCATCTTCCTAGTTTACTCTTTAAGAGGCCACAAATCAGCCCCCAAGACTGGGTTTCCGTTGAAATCCACTGGGTTGCCATTAATATTGCAAGCTCCATCCACATTAAGTTTGAAGGACTCAAGCGCCGGCCCGAGACTCCACCCAATCTGAACAGTTGGAGTACCACGGTGAGAGACTGTATATATTTTTGCACAACCCCTAGTAATTCCAACGATGAGTCATTATTTGTGTCAAATTAACAAATTCAGATACAAAGAATTAGAATCGGATGTACAGTGATTATTGGCTGAAACCTCACCTTATTTTCTACGAAATTATGATCTACCACGTTTCTAAGTACACTTTATTTGACATAAAAAGTAATAATTATTAAAAAAAAATGCCAAATTTGCATGATTAATAATTTTGTCTTAATCTCTTCAATATAAAGTGCTTCCCTAAAAAACCAGCCTATAAAACATGGGTCATGCTAACGGGTGCCATAGTGCACCTGTTAAGAGATAAAAAGACACTTTTGTGGGTCCTTATGCGTTAAAGACACATAAAGATGCATTTTTTAAAGACAAATATACTTTTAAATTGTACTTTTTGTCTTTTAACGGCACCATTTAGACCAAGCAAGATTTCCCATAAAACAAAAGCAATAGTTTGTTTGTCGCAAATCAAAAGAAATTAA